>JAOXYJ010005485.1:0-10000 GCA_028566555.1 Lithophaga nigra
TGCCATTGGAGATTGTACATGTATTACATTGTAATTTTAAAATCGAGGGCATTTTAAATTGGGGCATTTTGTCAACAGGGGGGTGTTTTGGTCAGGGGCGATTTGACTCAAATTATTTTAAGCCTAAATGGCCCGTCTCTCTTATTCTAAGACAAGTTTAACTCCATAAAGTCTTTATTTTATTAGAAATTAGCTGTTTTACATGATCTTGCATCCCAAAAATACAAAGGGCAGTGGGGAGCTGCGCCCCTCTATTTTAGGCTAGCTGGAACACTGTAAACCCTCCTAGGAGGAATTGTAATAAATACTCATGTGAATTTTGATAAAAATGTGTGTAGCTTCTAGGCCTGTACTATATAGATTGGCCAAACACTACATTGTACTTGCTATCCTATTTAAAACAGGATCAACATTTTTAATGACAGTATTTTGATCTATTCTAATATGGGGTCCTGTATACTTCAACGAGATTTACCTATATTAAAATATCCAATAAACATGATAAACTATGACTTCCAATGGTTTTGAACACGAAATCGCTATGTCACATTGTATTTTGTGCACAACGTATTTAAAAACGAACGGCTTTTCTCTTAATACAATTTACATATTTACCATATTACAATAGAAATAATTCATGGCTGTCGTAATCTGTTTCTATTTTAACATGAGCTGTCATTGTTTTCACAAGCTTTATCCCTCGCTACTGCTCAGGATAAAACTAATGTGAAAACAACTCCAACCCATGTTAAAATCATCAACAAGTTACATCTGCCATGAAATATTTCTTAATTAATTCATTAGGGATCATTATGGGGTCCATTTCCTGTGAATACTTATATAATACATGTTTTCCTATTCTTTTTCATGAATGAATGGCGCCGGTTGACCTTGAGTCAATCGAGGTAAAATGCCTTCATAGAACATTGTAAAGTTAGAAAATTGGTTCTATGACATTAGAATTCCCCAGTATAGAGCACAGATAAGAATATATTCTATATTTGCTTTTGGAAAGATCACATGTCATGCTTAATAATTAAAATAGACCATCCAATCAGGTATCACGTTTAAGACCTCATAGATACATGTGTACCATGTCGGCCAAAAGCTAGATCTATGTTAAGATAAAACCCAACTATAAATAAAAGTTCTTGTCTTGTCTAGATACCAACTAATTAACATTGAGAGAGTGCTGTTTTTTTTAAGGATTCACACTTTAGTTCTTTGTGGAAGGGTCATTATTTAACCATGTCTGAAGACTCCCCCTATATATAGTTGATATTTTGTGAGTATGACAACCCCATTCTTTCTGAATAAACACCATTATTATAATCCCTACAAACATTTTTGTTAGTTTGAAAAAGAATTTAATAGAAATTAACCTTTGATGTCTGTTCATCTGTTACCATTTGTCTAAATACCTTGTTAAGCACAACTGTCAAATTATTAATTAATTTCCTTTTAAACTTTAAATGGAATTAATTTTGACACAATGTGTATATAGACATGATAGATTGATAAAGGAAAACGATTTATCTCAGCTTATTCCAATTTAGATTCCTTTACATGTGATGTAGTTTTGATTCGAAGGATAAGATACAAATGTGCAGATATGCATGGAGCTAGCTAAAAAATCTCAACCCATTCCAAGGGCAGATAATTATTATACCCCCCGCAAACAAAGTTTGGGGGGTATATAGGAATCACCCTGTCTGTCTGTCTGTCAGTCCGTCCGTCCGTTTGTCCAAATACCCCCTGCAAACAAAGTTTGGGGGGGGGGTATATAGGAATCACCCTGTCTGTCTGTCCGTCTGTCCATTTGACCACATACCTTGTAAGCGCATCTCCTCCTAAACCGTTAAATGGATTTCAATGAAACTTCACATGAAGCTTAGACACAGCATGTAGATTTGCATATAGGAAGATCATTCATCGTGCTTTATTCCAAGGGCAGATAATTCAACTTATAGTTAATGATTGCCGATTTACATGGTAAGACCTTGTACGCGCATCTCCTCCTACACCGCTCAAAGGATTTCAATGAAACTTTACATGAAGCTTAGTCATAGGTGTAGATTTGCATATAGGAAGATTATTCATCGTGCTTTATTCCAAGGGCAGATAATTCAACTTGCAGTTACTGATTGCCGATTTACATGGTAAGACCTTGTAAGTGCATCTCCTCCTACATCGCTCAAAGGATTTCAATGAAACTTTACATGAAGCTTAGACACAATGTGCAGATTTGCATATAGGAAGATCATTCATCGTGCTTTATTTCAAGGGCAGATAATTCAACTTACAGTTACTGATTGCTTGACTCAGGGGTTTCCCACAACAAGACATGGACTTGAAGGAGCAGGGGGTATCATTTAGTGAGCTGTGCTCACAGTATTTTAGTATCCTAAAATAGACATTGAGTTCCAAATATGTGGGGCTCCACTATCCACGTCTGTTTTTCGGGGGGTATGCACATATTCGGGAAGAACACCAGTTTCTAGTTCAACTTAATTTTTTTATCCAAGTTTTCACATGCAAAATTTTGTAAGCATATCTCCAATATTGTATTTGCTTAATCCAATTATGGGTGTAATTTTGCAAATAAATATATAAAACTAAAAAAAATAATTTTATTCAATAATTACATTGCTTCAGTGTTTCATTCTAATGGTTCACTATGATTAGTCAAGCCCTGGATCACATGATTCTAAACATGTTGTTTTAATTCCCAATAAAACTCAATTTTTAATTTGCACATGCTTCCATGACAACTACAGATGTAAAGAATCACTTGCGTTGTAATATCAAACTGCAAATTATTTCGAAATTACAAAGAGAAGATGAAAAACTAGATAATATGTATATTAGTGGAATGTAATTATAACAATTGAATGCATATTTTAATAGTTTTATAGGCGTGTAAAAGTGTTGACTGAAGCACATTTTTACCATGAAAATGTGCTCCAGTCAACACTAACAGGCCAATAAATCTACAAAAAATGCACTCAATTGTTAATTGAAATTCAGTGAAATTTTACATGATTAATAGAAACCATGTGTAATTTTCATGGGACTATAGCCAATTTTAAGCTCTTTCCATGGGCAGATAATTGAATAAGAAGTTTTACAAGGGTACTGGGATATCCTTTGTGAGTTGTGATCATTGTATTTATTGTTTCATTTATTTCTTCAATTGTTGCAGGTAAATGGTAATAAAGCACAAACAAATAATGGCAGGCTCCAAAGATATGTTAAAGATCTAATATAACAGACTCTGATGATACAATTTTAGAAGATATATTTTCACAGACAATATTGAATGAACTAATCTAGTAAGTAGTCAGTATTATAAATACTAGCACAACCAATTGGTAATTTGAATTTGGATGTGATTGTTGGATGTGTTGTTGGGAATGGAAGACAGATTCCTCTGGCAAAACTATTCTAAGTTACACATGTATAAATATGCAAAATAAAAAAAAATCTCAGTAGAGTTTATTGTAGCATTTGAAAGTTTCTTTAAATGTATCTTTTACCTCCTTTATGTGTTAATGTATATCAGCACATTGTAACAGAGGAAATTGATAAATCTAGAGGTCCTCACAAGGCTGTCAAAAAGGATGGAATCCCTCTGGTTATGACAAGCTCTGTATGGCTCAAAACAAAACAAAATAAAAGACAACTTGTATACATAAAATTTAAAAGTCTTGACCCAAGGTAACCATACACAAGGCCTGATTATATATTTTCAAAATCCTAAAAATTCAAATGACATTTTGTGGTCATATTATGGTATCATGATGTCAGCATCTTCAGTGTAGGCATTGTACATGTATCTGTAGGAAGTAAGATTTCCGCATCAATAACTAGATCTTTTAATATTTTGAGACATTGATCTTCTACCATTAAAACACAAATTCAATACTTGCTTGTGTATTTTTACAGACAATGATGAAGAAAGACATATATAAAGCTACATGTATAGGATATATCAGGTAATAATTCGTTAGTGGATGAAGGAATTGTGTAGTTAAACTGGCTTTTCTGTGACAGAATAGAAGTTCCATCATAACATACTGACTTTATCACAGGAAAATATCAGGAGAGCCTGTTAGGCGAGCCTGATATTTTGTTGATAAAGTCCTTTATTCTTTTTATCGGCAATTCTTCTGACGACATTTTTTTTTTCAAATAAAACACAAAAAACAAATCAGAACTATATTTTGTGTACGTTGACGTAATATTTGTATGCGTTGTTCATTTCGGTATTCAGCTCATGTGCAGCCAGTTCAAAAATGTCAGCTGGATGGTAAACATGACGGAATGGCCGCTACGAGAATTTGGAGTGAAAAATGAACCTTTATGGGATTATAACAGTCTTTCATATACAAGGATGTAAGATAGGTGAATTCTACCCGAGGGGTCACATTTTCAGTCAGACACGAGGCTTGCCGAGTGTTAAGCGATAAAAAATGTGACCCCGAGGTAGAATTCACTTATCTTACATTCTTTATATATGAAAGACTAATTTTCTCCTATTACTGGCACTAAAATATCAATAAAACTAGAAGAAGGTGTCATGGCCTCAGCATCGGTCAAACAGTCTTGAGATTGTTGAGTCTGTTGACCGGTCAACAGTTCGGAGTCTGTTGACTGGTCAAACAGTCTGGAGTCTGTTGACCGGTACCAATGATTCTATTGGTTCAGAGCATCACATGGTTGTTAAAAGGTATAACAAAACAGTTATAGACTGCATTTTCGAGCAACAGCTATTTTGTTAAGCCCTCAAACCAAACTGTTGCCCTCAGCCTTTGGCTTCAGGCAACAGATTGGCTTTCGGGCTTAACAAAACAGCTGTTGCTCTCAAATACAGTCAATAACTGTATAATAATAACCAATTTGTACTGTAAAATTATATAATATCTAAAGCCAAGACAGTCATTTCTGTATTACCATATGGTATAATTTGTAGTGAAGGTCAGTTTTTAGCATATTATTGTTAAAAAGCTTTACTGCATACTTGTTAAATTATATTAAAATATTTGAAAAAGATGACACTGGAAAAAAATCACATATAGACCAAGTTTCTTGAAATAAAACATTGTCAATTTGAAATACAAATAAGTTTTAGTAGCCTATTAGATACATGTATATTTAATTATTCATCATTTTCATCATGCACTAATTGTTAGCATTACGAACATGCCATGTTACATTTTTTTTTGTATATTGAAAACTTGTCTACTTTTTTTTCAAGGAAATAGACTTTATAAAAGCAGGTTTGTTTTTCTCCTAATTTCTGATCTATACGTTCTTGTAAAATAATCATGTTGTAAATAGCATATGATTATAATAATAGAATATATTTAAAGTAAGTTTGAATAATAAATGTATTTGACCTTTTTAATTATTATTGGTTAGTATATTGACAAGCTACATATTTTTAAATATTGCTATTATATTTATTAAACAGTATTTTTTTCTTTTCAGATTTTGAAGATTCACTCCATACAATTCAACATGTTCAAGTGAACAGTTCAGGAGGTACATCAATGATCTACAGTTTCTGAGTTGATTTTTTGCATTTTGAATTGAAGACTGCATGAGCATAATATGATGTTCATATCACAAAAAAAAAAATGATCATGTTCAATAATGATGATTTAGTGCTCCCCGAGTGATAAAAACACCAAAAAGAAATGATGGACTTTTCTCTTTGAATCTGATATGGAATTAAATGGATCTCAGATTATATTACAGACTCTAAAGCGATCAAAAACTCAACAAGTGAATTACTGATTGTTAATAATGTTTTTATTTGAAAATTGAAATGCAAATTATGGTGATAATACAACGAATAAAAAGTGTGGTTAGGTTGAAACTCAATTACCTGTGAGCTGTATCCCTAAAGCCATAGTACAGGCATATTGATTTAATTAGTGGGTTTCCTTTGACTTTTTTTTTACCCCCGTCAAACAAAGTTTTGGGGTATATAGAAATCACTGATCTAGCTGTATGTCCCTTCCGTCGGTCTGTCCAAATACCTGTAAGCGCAACTCCTCCTAAACTGTTCAGTGGATTTCAATGAAACTTTACATGAAGGTTATACACTATGTGCAGATATGCATATTGGATGGAAATTAATCTCGGCTTGCTCCAAGGACAGATAATTCAATTTAAAATCTTGAATTTTACTGGGATCGGGGCATGTTTTTGAGCTTTGTATCACAGTATTTCTTGTTTAATACCAAAACTTTTGGTAAAAAATTATTTGTACTCTATATATGAGACTTATCTACTTTTAGATATAGAACATTGGAATTATAATATTGTTTTTGTTTGGATCAGTGAAAATATACAGAGTCAGTAAAAGATATTGGTAATTGTTTTGGCTGATGCAAAAATTCTAAAATTATAGACTTATAAGATGTATAGTCGTACACTTTACTTTTGATTTTTAAAGCTTCATTTTAAGCATATTTAAATGATTTATGGCATTTTTTGTGAAAATAAATATTGAAGTTTGACAAGACAATGAAATAGGATGCATGGAAAAGAAATGAAGGACCTAGGAATGCAGTTTATAGGATGATTGAAATTTAAAATCGATGTTTGACACGAAAGTGAAATAGATGTATGTCATAGTATACTAGGATGTGAGAATATGCTTTTTTACAAAAAAGTGAATTTTTTGGAAACAGGAAAAGTCAAACCCATAGAATTATAAAATAAGTATAATAGTATAAATCGGGGAGCATATGACAAGTTTGTCCAAAAAAAAGATTTATTTTCATTTGTAATTTTTTGCATGTCTTTTGCATTACTTTATATTTTTCTCATCAGGCCTAAAAGGTCATGCTGCAGTTTGTGAAATTGTAATTTCCACTGTACATCTCTCAAAAATGTTCATTTTTTATGCTTTATTCCATATTAAACCACAGTACCTTTGAAGTTAAATATCAAAATACCCTTTTTGGAAGTTCACTTTTGGTACATCTTATCCAAACTACATATTACTTTGGAACTTTAGTGTACTAGTAAGCAATTCCTATTAATTTTGTGGTTACCAAACCAGTTTGATAGCCACAGAAAAAAGGTTCAATAAAAGACATACATTGTGGTGTAATGTTTCTTTTTGTATTTTGATAGATAGATTGGAGTCCATTAGAAAAACAACCAATGATCTTGCCAGGATATCTGTATTGGTTGACGTTCAGAATATGAATGACTTTGGTTTAATCATTTTGTCTGAAATTCTCTGTAAAAATGAAGCAGAGTAAGGTCACCCTTTCCATTTGAAATAAAAGCTTCCAGGACCAGTTTAAGTTATACTTAGGATACTGTAGTGAATCTCTAGAAATCAACTTGTGTTTAGCTACTTGCATCAAACCTGATGCAGTATTTTTTTCAGGTTATTATACCCCAGCTAGTGGAAGCAGTGGGTGTAAAGTGATCCTGTCGTCTGTCGGTCCCTTCATTTGTCTATCCCCTACTGCCATCTACTCTAGGAAAACAGCTGAACAGAAATAAATGAAACTTCAGGGAAATGTTTATTAATACATGCCATTTAAAATTTTGATCTGGATGATTTTAGATTTTCCGAATGCAAAACATGGACACAGTATTTCTAGTTCTCTTTCAAATCCTATTTGGTAACTACTATCCTCAAGAAACTAGATAGCAACCAAAAAAAAAATAAATAGAATAAAAAAACGCCCATACCATGGTGCTTTGCTAAGACAGTATGGCACTAGCATAGCACGTATAACATGGAATGCTGAAAATATGCTTCCACTTTATTTCTAGCCATTCACTGGTCATAATGTGTTTGTGTATGTCTTCTGCTTGATACAGTAGTTAAAAACCTATTGACAATGTCTGAAACATCAAGCAAATTAGTTCACTAGGACAAAAAAGATTTGAAAACCAAATTGCTTTTTTTGCACACAACAAATAACATCAAATGTTACCGGAGGTGCAGCCACCGCCTCAAAAAATCGCCTCGTCCCTACTTGTATTCTTTTGTTCTTTTTGGTTTCAAATATTACAAAGATAACAGTATGAGAGTCTTTAGAAAAACATAATGTAAATGACGGTAGAACAGTTTTTACCTGAGAACAAAGCTTGGAAAAAGGTGAACCTGAGTCAATGATGCATGAAATGTAGGTCAAAATGACCTTATGTGGACGGGATGCTGGCAGACTTCCCAAAACGTATCTGCTCACCAACCATGAACAATACAAATACATGTACACTGTACCAATAAACTAAAAGAGCAGTTTGAATCGAAAGCTATGCCCTCACCTGTTATCCCCAAAAGGAAATGCATAAAAACTACATCACTATCGAAGACATGTCAAATGAAAATGTCTTTGATGTTTTGCTTCTAGATTCCTTGATATGCAGTCTGTTACGTAGAAAATGTAGTTCAAGATGACTCAAGTGTCAAAATAGGCTACAATACGATTTAAGATGCATCTGATTTCTAAAGCAATTCAGATATGACATGTAGTATTGCAGATCTCAACTTAAACCAAAAACGTAACCAGAGTCAGTTGTAGAAAAAATAAAGGTCAAAAAGACCCGATGATTATTGGGCTTAATTAATATGCTTTCAAGTTGCTTTCATACAAAATATAATCCTGATATATTGGTGTTAAGATAATTAGATAGATAAGTAGCTAAATCGATCGATTATAGACATACTGAAAGATTGATAGATAAATGGAAAGATGGTTCGATCGTTAGATCAATAGATCAACCAATAGATAAATCGATAACTAGATAAAGAGATAGACTGATCGGTGGTTTGAACAATTTATTGATAGCCAGGCAAATAAAAAGATAGAGATGTATGGAGGGAGTGTAAGATAGATAGATCGATAGAAAGATCAATAGATCGATAGATAGATCTACAGATAAATCGATAATTATATATAGGGATAGACTGATCGGTGGTTCGAAAAATTGATTGATAGAAAAACATAAAAAGAAAGACGGACAGAGAGAAAGATCAATAAAGCGATAGATTGATGGATAAAAAGACCGATAGAACCATCGATCGATCGATGGATGGAAAAGATATATCGAAAGATGGTGGAGGGATCGATCGATAGATGGTTGAATGGATGCTATAGATAGATGGATAGATAGAGAGATAGATAGACAGATAGATCGATTCATAGACAGTTCGATCGAAAGATAGATCAACAAATCGATAGAAAGATAGATAGATAGGTCCATCGATCGATAAATAGATAGATCGACAGATATATAAATCGATTGATCGATAAATATATATATATATTTTATATATATATCGATCGATTTATCAAAATCTATTTATCTATCGGTCTATCTTTCTGTCAATCTTTCTATCGATTTATCGATCGATCTTTCGATCTATCTATCTATCTATCTATCTATCAAGCAATCTATCAATTCATGGTTCTATCTATCGATCTGTTGATCTATCTATCGATATATCTAAATCTATCTATCTATCTATCTATCTGTCTGTCTGTGTGTGTGTGTGTGTCTGTCTGTCGGTCGATCGGTCGGTCTGTCTGTCTGTTTATTTGTCTATCTATCAATCTATCAATTTATGGATCTATCTATCGATCTATCTATATCATTCTATCTATCTGTCGATCTATCTACATGCATATCAATCTATCAACATATCTATCTATCTTTCTATATATTTATCTATCTATCTATTTGTCTATCTATCTATTAATCTACCAATTCATGGTGTATCTATCTGTCCATCGATCTATTGATTGATCTATCGAACTTTCTATCTATCTATCTATCTATCTGTCTATCTATCTATCTATCTATCTATCTATCGATAGATAAACCGATCGATCGACAGAAAGAAAGATAGATCTATCTATGTATTGACCTGTCTATTTAACTTTCGATCGATGTATAGACCGATTGATCGATCAGTAGATCATTATATATATATTGATCGATAGATGGATATGTAGGTCAA
>JAOXYJ010005486.1:0-12895 GCA_028566555.1 Lithophaga nigra
CCCCACTCAACAAAACGTGTATACGTAAAACAAAATAAATCTTGCCTGAATGAAACAACAATAACGACAAAAAACAGTAACAAAGACCACCGACCAACCAATGACTTCGACTCCTGACTTGGGACAAGCACATGAAGCATGTGGCGGGGTTAAACTAGTTTTATTGGTACTAAACCCTCCCCACATCGAGGTAAAAGGTGAAAAATCAAAGCAAACAAAAGCTATAAACGAAAAAGCATTAAAACAACACAAGAATGCATCAAATGTATTACGTAATGTAAAATGATTTTTGACAAAGTTGCAGAAGTGTTGACTAGACAATTAGAGGAATATAAAAATCCTTGTTAATAAAAATATTTTTTGAATGATAAATGAAATTTGAAACAATATTTACAAAAAGAGATGTAAGGATGTTTGCGGGGGTATCATAAATACTGCCTGAATGAAACAAAAATAACGACAAAAACAGTATGAACAAACAAAGACCAACCAATGACCTTGACTCCTGACTTGGGACAGGCACATGAAACATATGGTGGGGTTAAACTAGTTTTGCTGGTGCCAAACCCTCCCCCACATCAAGGTCAAAGGTGAAAATAAAGCAAATAAAAGCTAAGGACAAACGATTAAAAACAAACTACATTTTGTATGCTGGCAAATGGATTGGAAACATTATGTCAACTCATCAGTTAGGACTGAAAATAGGGGGCATCTAAAGGGACATGAAGCAATATCTTGCCTTGTTCCTGAAAAGAGTAATCATTATTTCCAAATTATCCGATCTAAATGAACATCATATTTGATTTATGTTTGATACATGACAAAAATAGTAACTCACATATATTTGATGATTTTAATCATGTAAATCTTAATAACACTGTTATTAATATGTTCAAGAAGGCTAGAAAGCAATGCAATAAATTTCAATTATATCAAAATTTTTCATCATGTATTAGGGAGTTGCATGCCCCCTACTGGACTAATTCAACCAATGATTGTGTACAGATTATTACATGACATACGTGTAAACCAAGAGTCAACAGAAGCCTTTCTGCATACCCAATTCATTGATATTAGTCTTCCATTCATTTTCTAAAACACCTAAGTTATAGGGGTAATAATTTCAACAAAAGTAATAAGATTATTGTTCTGTTGTAACATGCACAATTACAAATCATGACCTTGTTATTTCATATAATTCTGTTAAGAATTATTAGGAGTTACATTTTTGTCTGGCCTGCGACTAAGTGACGGAAGCGAGACATAGCAATCAAAATTCCACCATCGACTTCAACAATCAGGTTAACCCTGGACAAAAGTTTTTAAAAACCCCAAAAATGTTTATGGAATTACCTGAAAATTTATCAGCGGCTACTAGACAGTCAAAAGATTGTATCCATAGCAATATTTTGAAATACTTTTTTTCAGTTATTTTTTTAGTTCTTGGTACCTGTAAGACATAGGATCGTGTAATCTTATTTACAGATGTATCATAGTGAGGAAGCAAGTAAAGAGTACCAATTTGGTCACTGTGAACTATATCTTACGCTTCACTGACTCTTGATAAAATAATATCCTGGTTACTATTATACATAGGATCATGTGTAGATGTATTTCAATGAGGGGGCAAGTATCAGGTACCAATTGGATCTTTGTGACCTATATTTTACGCTTCATTTACTCATGATAGAATTTACATCTTATTCAATACCTTGGTCCTATTAGACATAAGATCATGTTATCTTGCATACATGTATAAATATATTTTAAAGAGGAAGCAAGTATCCAGTAAAAATCGGATTGCTTTGACCTTCATGTTATGCTTCACTGACTTCATTTGTTTTAACATGCTTTACAACATTCATTTCAATTTAATTAAAGAAATTCGTAAGATTGATAGCAGGCAAGACATCAGGTTCCAAGGACCCTTATGAATTTTAGAGATTTCTGACTCAAAACAGGACTATAAAAAAGACATGCACCCTGCCTTGTACTTATCGAAGTCACAACTAAAAAACATTGTTAGTAATAAATAATTTTTATCTGGATTTTGTAGTGCTACACCAGATGTTTTTATGACCATAATACAAATAGTTGCTATGATATAGCAAGGCAGACCTTAACATGAACAGACAAGTGGACACCATAGGGAAACAATAGAATTTCTCAACTTCATTGAAGCGAACTTATAATGAATTGTTTGTTTTTGAAGGCAAAATCATATGTCTCCCCTGTGCTGCCAGTTGAGTAATTTCAAAATTCCAGTTCAAAGTGGAATAACTCCCACAAAAGTGAAGAAATCAAAATTTCCAGGTAATATGCACAACTACTTATGATGTCCTTGCTACATATCAAGTTTCATAAGATTCAGATCAGTAGTTTTATAGAAGTTGAGCTGACAAGGTAACTTATAAGGATTTACTGCAACTTTCTAAGTTAAAATGGGCATAACTCCCAATAAAATGATGGTATAAAAATTTACTGGTAATATGCACAACTACATATAATGTCCTCGCTACATATCAAGTTTTGTAAAAATCGGATCAGTAGTTTCATAGGAGTTGCGCTGACAAGGTAATTTATGACGATTTACGGCAAATTTCTAAGTTCAAAAGGCATATGTCCAACAAAAATACGGGGATCAAAATTTCCTGGCATTATTCACAAGTAAATATGATGTCCTTGCTATATATCAAGTTTCGTAAAAATCAGATCAGTAGTTTAAGAGGAGTTGCCTTGACAAATTTTGTGACAGACAGACGGACACACAGAAAGACAGACAGACGGGCCAAAAACAATATGTCTCCTCACCAAAGTGGGGGAGACATAACAAGTACACTGAAATTCAAAGTTAGTTTTCTTTGTCAGAAGCTGCTAGTTCATTCATCTCTTGAAATTCATGGGCAGCTGTTTCAGCTTGCAAATCTTCTTCTGTATATAGAGGATTATATGATTGTCTTTTTTTCACAACAAGTCTACTAAAATAACTGGCGATCTGAAGGGATGACAGAAACTCTTCTTGTTTGAAACGTCTTTTCCCATTTCTATCTTTGATTCGACGCATATCTTGTGAAACTTCCTCAGGGTCACATTTTTGACCAGTTTTTTCCCCTTTATCGAATTTTTCATCCAAATACTTGGTTTGATTTTTGTTGAACCGTTTCACCTCGCGCCTCAACTTTAATGCCCATCCTTGCTTCAAATTTGTATTTGTAACAACCGTGCCAGATGCCACATTTTGTAAATTTGTTGCTGTTAAATTCACTTTGTCCATTTGCTTGGAATATTCTAGTTTGGCTTTATCAGTTAGACATTGTTTTTCAGTTTTCATAACATGTGACCCATGATCAAGATGGCGGAGTAGATTGCCATACCTTTTAAAAGTTTTTGTACATTCACTACAGCTGAACAGTTCAGACATTTCAGCAGTGTCTTCTGCAGCAACGTTAACAGGCAACTCTGGGGAACAACCACTGTCGGATTGTGAACCATCATCAATAACTGAAAGTGCTGAATAATTTGACTCCACTGGTTGAATATTTACAGGTACATCAGCTTGGTCTCCCTCAGATTCAAATTGACTCTTATTTTGATAAGTGTCTATTATGGTCAACTTGGGTAATTCGTATGTGGTACATGCTTTCGTACAAGGTACAACACAGCCTTCTCCAACATTGTACTGTCTCCAAACACGGACATTCCCATCCTGATTGAAATTAAAGTTGTTTAGCAATGTTATTTTTGGTAGTTTGTAAAGTGCTGGTTGCATTTTTGAAGTATGTTTTGAAGGTGGCAGAGCAACACGAACAGAGACATTCTTCATCTTGGATGCCATAATGGCATTTTTAAAATCAGAGGATGTGCAGACATTGTTGCCTTCATTTACATGTCTTCTTATAAAGGATTTGGTATGTGCAGCTTTTCTATCGCAAATAGACTTTCCCCCTTGAGGGTCTGCAAAATCAACCCGACTACAAAATATGCTTGATGAAAGGTATGGAACAGCACATATAGAAACTGTACCGTGGAAACATCCTGCATTATCTGAACGGATGAAGGCAGAATCTAAACATGGTTTCAGTTGATGAAGCATATCCATGCTGTCACTCAAAACTGCATTTGATGTATCTGCATCTTGGGCAGTGCTGTCAAAAACATGAAGAATTGTGTGAGTTTGGAGTTTGTCATCATTTTTAAAGGTTGCTACTGTGACATGCCAATTTAGCCCTCGTTTACCGTACCAACTTGACTGAGATTCCCTATACTGCATGGGTATGAATTTCATTGCCCAGTCACGCTCAATAAGAACCTGATTGCTCTTTAGATTTTCCAGAATGGTTTTACGTGCCATATCTTGGTTCACAGTTCGTAAAATATGTTTTTTCCATTCTTGGACATCCCTCACACTCTGTAATATAAAAAATTAATAATTACATAATGTTAGTATTTCAATCAAATTCTGTTTTGTCATTGGTTGAGACATATAACATGTGGCTTGGTTGCTTGCTTTCGTATCACATAAAGAAAAGTGACTATTTTCAAGAACATTACATCCTCATGTTAGTAAAATTAATACTAGGCACTTATTTCTATCTTTTGTTAAGGTAGTAGGCCTAAAACCACATATTCCTAAAGTTCAATTTTCTTTATATTTGCTGTATTTTTCAGAAATACATTGATACACTTTGAGACAAAATTTTCAGAATTTCACCGTATGGATTTTGACATATAGGCCATCAAAAGGACCAAACTTTGGAGTCAATAAGATAATTGAGAAACTGCTAAAGGGTATATAGGATTGACCCTAAAATGAAAACTGACTGATATAGAATGACATAAATTGTTCAGATGCATAATAGAATGTAACGAATCATTACAATGAACTTATGTAATGTGGAAATTTGTGGTGCAAACATGATATTTATATAATTGCCCCCAAAATAGCTGCCTTCAAACACCAGTAGATAAGAAAGTTATATTTCAATTTTGTAATAAAATTAGGAAAATAAAGATCAATCATATGTATGAGATTCAACAAAATTTTAGAAAAATTTACCGTACTGATTTAGCTCAGTTTATCAAAATGTGTACAAAAAACTTCATCAGAATAGCTCAATTTTTAACTTTAAATTATCTCCCTTTGAAAATAATTTTACATGATTACCTCCCTTGCATAAATCTGACTTTTCTTTATTTCAGTTCTTAAAGTTACTATTTCAGAATAATATCTGTCTTGATGTATACAATTAAAACAATTTGATTAAGGGTATATTGTTTCACAAAAATATTACTATTATTTTTCTGTATCAAGAAAAAATTGAGTTACGAATTCATACCAAAAGGGGCAGAGTTACCCCCTCCCCCCATCCCCGGTGTACTACTTTAACAGCCTGGTAAACACCTATATTACATATCTACATATGTAAATATAAGTATTAAATGCAGTTTTACTTCAGGAGTTAGTAAGTTCAGTATGGCCCATTTTTGGTCCCAAAATATAATAACACATGAACTAACATATATCGATCTTTTTACAAAGTGTAATATTATATTTAGTTGATTTTTTTGTCAAAAAATATTCCAATGATGATGTTGTAGTAGTTCAAACTTAGTCTCGATCGTGAATTTAAACAAATACGTTATTTACCCACATTTTAGCTCACCTGGCCCAAAGGGCCATGTGAGCTTTTGTCATCACTTTAACTTCAGGAATTTAGCTCATGTGTAAGATTAGCACATTTGCACTTAAATGCAAAAAATATGTCTAAATTTTTAAAAAGCAACAATTGAACTTTTCTTTTGATGATTAAGATTATGTTGTATCGAATTTTCTCTACTATTCCTAATAGTAAAAAATGGCAAAGTTCCATGAGGTAGGACTTAGTTAATATCCAAACACAACAAAAATAGCTTAAAATGTATGCCCCATCTATATAAAGCTACATACTAAATTTCAGATCAATCCATGCTGTTGGAGCTGAGATTTTGTGATGAATTTTTTTACGGATTGACAAGGTGATTCCAATATGCCACCCACTCGGTGAGTGGGGGTATAATATTAAGTGTGGTATGACAAGACTCTATCAGTAAATGTACCTCTGAAACTATATAAAAGGTATCATCCCTTTGGTCATCATTTTCATAATTAATGGTACTGGATATTTCAGTCAAGCTAACAAGGACTGTTTCAAGGTCTTCACATTTTTTGCAAGACTTGTTATGAGAATGGGTGCAAGGTGATGAATATCCTTTGGTTCCATCAGATAAAGCATATGTGCAACAGTGGTCGGCCACTTCTGAATCCTTCATGACATGCATCTGAAAAAAGAATAAACAGCTATTCTAACAGTAATTAGTTCAGAGCAAAGAATTAGGTACCTATCACTTTTAAAATACATGGTATATGAATTACGTTTTGTCCACAGTACATGTACATGTACATGTATGTCTTGAACATGTCAATACCATTGTGCATTCTTAATATCTGTCAGTTTTCCCATTGTGTCATTATAAATATACATTTTAAAACTGTTACATGTTACTCAATATGGTGTGACACGGTTTATCCTAATATTGTATCATATTGAGTCAGTAAATCTATACAAGATCAGAGGAGTGAATTGAGGGTATTGTGCAGAAAATGGTCAATTTGATTCTTTAACCACTGCCTGTAAAATATGGATGCTGCTGCTAAAACATTGCTCTAGTTGATGTTTGATATTGATGTATTGAAGAGGACACAATGGACATGTGATGGTTTCAACAAGACTTTTTTTTCTACAAGAGAATCTAAAAATTAGTAATTGTAATTTTTCCAAAATACAGCAATTTTTGGATTTCAGAAATTTTTTCAGATATGTCATCTAAACAAGAGGCCCCAAGTAGCCTGTAATCGCTCACCTGGCTCAAAGTTGTTGTGTCAAAATCCACCATGGTGGCAACATTAGATGAAATTGGAAAAAGCTAAACATCAATTTTAATCAGGAACACCAAAGGACCATTATAAAAAACTTTGATTTAAAATGGCTCAATTTTGTCAGATTAATTACTGAACATGTAAAATTCCCATAAGGTCAAATGTTAAACTATGTCAGGCATTGGCACCAATATTGGATGGAGCCCGGCAAAACACAAAAATATTTTTAAAAAGGACAATCCAAGGACCATTCCAGTTTTGTTATAATTGGTAGAGCTGTTTCAAAGGAGTTGAAGGAAATGTAAAATTCCCATTGGGTTCACTGTTAAACTATGTCCAGCATTGGCCATCATATTGGATGGCACTTGGCAAAACCGAACACAAGTTTTAAAGGGGACCATAAAAGAACAATTCCATCAAAGTTTGGTTGAAATTGGCCAAGTTGTTTCAGAGGAGTTGACGATAATGAAAAAATTCCCATATGGTCCAATGTTAACTACATGTATGTTGAGCCATGGTGGCCATATTGGATGGCACCCGGAAAAACCGAACACAATTTTTAAAGAGGAACATCCAAGGACCATTCCACCAAAGTTTTGTTAAAAAGTGGTTTCAGAGGAGTTGATGAAAATATGAAAAGTTTACACTGACAACGACAACGACAGACGCAAAATGACATGAAAAGCTCACATGGCCTTTTAGGCCAGGTGAGCTAAAAACCTTGAAATAGCCAGCTTTTAGAAAGTATTCTTACTTTGTACTCTAATTTGAGGTATTGCTTTGATACTGCAAGAATTCTGGTAATGCATTCCTTCCATTCGTTTCCTTTTCCTAATGTACTGAAGAGTTCCACTACCTTCTGTAAACTCTCAAATGCCTTTGCACCAGCTGCAGCGTAATTGTCTAACCCCTTCATAGACTTTCGTACATTAGGACCAATAGAATGGAGAATTCTCATATATGTGCTGACACTTACAATTTCTTCATAACCAGTTTCTTCACAGTAACTGAAGTATTGTTCAATAACCCTGGTTCGTACACTGTTAAGAATTATCTTTGGAACATGTATAGTTTCACCACTTGAGAGTTTCAGTTTTGTTTCACCGTATGGCATATCTGTTATTATTGCTGGACTCATAACAAAGTCTAGGAAATGACTGATCTGGGCAGCTGTTGTTCCTCTTCGGCTAAAGTCTGGACTGGGGACTTTTTGACCTTGTCCATAACTTAAAGCATGCTTCCTGGCAGCACTAAACTTATAACGAGATAAATTTGGTATGAGTACCTTTAGCTGTTCATAAGTTACTTTATTAGCTACTAGTGACAAGATTTGGCGTTGCGTTCCCCAGTCACAACATAACTTGTAGGCTTCTGTGACTTCTGCAAGTAAACCACACTCTTTTGGCTCATCAGTTTTCACAAGGGCCTTTAGTAAATGATGTCCCTGACCTGGAGCTAAAACATCTAATACTTGAAAACAGATCTTTTGGGCCTTTACAATGTAATCTTTCTTTGTTCGATTTGAACTGTGTTCCCAATCTGAGGTCAGTGTTTTTTTGATAGGGCTTGCCTCACACACTGTCAAAAAATTGTCTAGGGCTTTCCTTTTCATACTATTGAAATCTACATCTTGACTTCCTGTTGGGGTCCAAAGGCTTCCACTGGCCTGGGATAGTTCATACTCAGTAGTCAAACTATAAGAATCTACTTCTTGACTTTCTGATGAGGTCCAAAGACTTCCACTGGCCTGGGAAAGTTCGTACTCAGAATTCTAAAAAAAGGAATAATCTGAATGTCAAATAAAATATAACTTAGAAATATAACCTACATGTAGATGTAAAATACATTACAGAAAGGGTGTTACTGTAATAAATCACTGTGTCAGTGGAACCACCCTTCTAAGTGGAATTGCTGTAACTTTCTTTCTGTTTGACCAATCTTTTTACTTTTTGTTTCATTTAGAGTGTTTCCTCTTGATACTTTAAATTCAGAAACTAGAATTGCCTGAGGAGCCCCCGCAGTCACTGAACACAATCAATCATTGAAGCTTAAAAGAAAATGTGCCCCCGCTAAAACTTAAAATTAGCTGTAATTTTGAGAATATTCTAAGAAAATCAAAATCCTTTGGACCTGCAAATCTGCTTTACGTGTGGAAGCATCCTACAAAATATAAAAACTTTAGCTTCAAAACTGTAGGAGGAGTTGTCTGGACAAACTGTTCGGACGGACGGACGAACGGAAGAAAGGACGGACAGGGGTAAATTAATATTCCCCCCCCCCCACCGACTGATCGTCACAGGGGCATAAAAAGTAAGAAGATTGGACAAAAAGAAAGAAAGTTACAGCAATTCCACTTAGAAGGGTGGTTCCACTATCACAGTGATTTATCACGGTAACACCCTTTCTGTACTGTATGTCACTTTAAATAAAATCAAAAACCTTAAATGAATGCTTTCTATTTATTCCATCAGGATTATTATATTATAATTCAAAAGGTACTAGATAAATGTGAGATGTAATTATTTCTATTTTCAATTTTTGCCCTATAACTCATAAACAAACTTATATTATCTCTTGGTCTAATTTAAGGGGGTGAAGATGTAAGTGATCTTTTCTTCCGGGCTTAAAAACTTCTGCACGGAAATTTTTGGCTAGTTGGAAACATCATGGGGAAATTCACGACTAGTTGTTTTTTTCATGTTTATTTATTAATAAAGCAATTGCACATGTTCTGATATTAGTCATATTCTGGAATGAAAATTTTCTGATTTTTGAATTAATTGACCAGTAGTATTCTATATACGTAGCCGAGTGAGCAACACAGTAAATTACAGGGGCCCTCATTATCCAAGTACAATTCATGCATTTTTTTTCTTTATTGGAGGCAGAAGGCCAACTTGTGGTGACAATTTCATATCAAAGTTTATGTCTTCAGGAAATTTCTGACTATTTACGGAAAAAATCAACTAATTGAAATATTCTGCTGGAAAAAAATAATTAATTGAAAATCTCCATATGAAAAATAGCTACAGAAACGAATCAGCTGTTACAAAATAACACCAACATTTTGATGATAGATTTATTTCCCCTGGTATTATTTCAAATAACTTCTTCTTTTTTTCTCGTATAAATTAAAATAATGCTTGAACACATGATGGAAAATTACATACAATTTGTTTCTTCTGGGTGTTAAAATCTTTTTTTGAGTAAAAGTTGAAAATATTGTCATTTGAAAATCCTGATTTTTGTGGCACACATGACTAATCCATAAATGAATCATTCTAATAGAATTTTGTTCCATTCATTAGTATTTAATTTTGATTTTTAAAAGCAACAGTTTCCTTTCGAAAACAGTTGGGGTCATTTGCAATATTTTCATATTAATGTTTGTATTTCATAAAAATTAAAATTGTTTTTAAAATAACATACATGTAGAATAGCTAACCAATCAAGTGCACCTTAAAATTTCGTCCAAGAACCCCTGAACTGTATTTGAATGTGGATTCCTCTTTATAGAAAAAGAAAATAAAAATTCTATAAATATGAAAATATACAATAAATCAAGATTAGTCACACCTAGAAAGTGCAAGAGTAGACTCAAGGTTTATGTTACCTCACATAAATGTAATCTAGATTCTGGATTGTCATTGTATTTGGGTAATGGGTTATCATCAATCTGTATGGGTAATGGGTTATCATCAATCTGTACGGGTAATGGGTTATCTTCGGTCTGTATCAGTAATGGGTTATCTTCCGTCTGTATCAGTAATGGGTTATCTTTGGTCTGTGAATAAAAAAAAAAAATTCCTAGTGAGTTTCTTTTTAAAAAGAAATAGTTTGCTTATCAAGAATTTCTGTCTGATGAGGTATTTCTGAATGTCCTAAACAACGTCTGCATAGAACCACCTGTAAACAACAAAATACAAATGGATATCTATAAGTTAGGAATACAGCTTGTTCTTCACAAAGTCTGTCAATCCGATAGATAAAACTGAGATTTTAATGCAACATTCTTTATAACATGGATTTTTATTGGATGACGTCAAAATTTTCATGGCATCAAATCCACGGTTGACGCTGTCGGAGAAACTGTGCAAGCGTAAAAGTTAATTCTGTAATTTTTAGCTCACCTGGCCTAAAAGGCCATGTGAGCTTTTGTCATCACTTTGCGTCCGTCGTCTGTCGTCCGTCCGTCCGTCGTCCGTCCGTCCACAATTAGAAAAAAATCTTCTCCTCTGAAACCGCTCAGCCAATTTTGACCAAACTTTGCTGGAATGGTCCTTGGGTGGTCCTCTTCCAAAATTGTGTCCGACAACCCCGACCTCCGAACAAAATGGCCGCCAGGCTAAAAATAGAAAAAAGGGGGGATGAAATTTTAAAAATCTTCTCCTCTGAAAGTATTGAGCCAACCTTAGCCAAACTTGGCTGAAATGGTCCTTAGGTGGTCCTTTACTTAAATTGTGTCCGATGACCCCGACCTCCGAACAAAATGGCCGCCAGGCTGAAAATAGAAAAAAGGGGGGATGAATTTCAAAAATCTTCTCCTCTGAAACTACTGTGCTAATCATAACCAAAATTTGCTGAAATGATCCTTAGGTGATGTTCTTCCAAAATTGTGTCCGGCATTTCTGACGTCCAACCAAGATGGCCGCCCCAGCCGAACTTAGTTTCATATAGAACCCTATGGGAAATTTACAAAAAATTTTTTTTATCATGAACTGCTTGCTCAATCAGAACTTTATTTAGGTGGAATAGTCCTTAGGTTGGTCTCCTTCATAATTATGGCGGATAACCCCACCCACCAACCAAGATGGCCGCCACAGCGGAACATAGTTTAACAAAGGATCCTATGGGAAATTCATGAAAAAATTTACAAGTCTGGAACTACTTGCTCAATTGGAACCAAACTTTGGTGGAATGATCCCTAGTTGGGTCTCTTTCAGAATGTTATCTGATGACCTCACCCGCCAACCAAGATGGCTGCCCCAGCCGAACTTAGTTTTACATAGGACCATATGAGAAATTTATGAAAAAATTCTTCTCATCTGGATCTATTCTCTCCATTGGCACATTACTTTGTTGAGGAGGACTTCTTTCAGAATTTTGTCTGTTGGCAACTGTATACCAGGTGAGCGATGACAGGCTCCTGGGAGCCTCTGGTTTATACATTTAATTTATTATTATATAAGGTTCAAATGAATTTGTAAAACACCATAATTATATATTTATAAATTATCACTTTTTAAGTTTACATTTTGATATAAGCCATATTTTTGTATTTGTTATTTGTTCTAATCTGTAAATATCTTAAATCCTTATTTATAAGTCATTAGAATTCTACCATGCTTTATTCTTTCAAGATTATTTTATTCTAGTAAAAAGTGGTACAGAGGAGTGGTAAAAGAAATATAATAATAAAGTTTTTTTTACTTGAATCTTGAACATTTTAATATCTAGCATAGATTTTTTTCGAAGAGTAGGATGGGATAGGTTTCACGGAGATCGATTTATGTAAGTTGCATTTGTCAAATCAGTCTTTCCTGGCGAAAAATGCGAACCGTGTATACAGATGAAGACATTGATTAGTAAACGTTGAATCCAAATTTCTTTAATAAATTGATGCATATCAAGTAGAATTAAAATAAATTTACGGAAAATTATAGGTAATGACAGACTGAAACCTTATCGAAATGTAAACAACCCTGGTCCCAACCCTAGAATCTATATTCAGATTTTGTACTATGTATTTATTCTCGTTGCAATGATAGGATTTTAAAGTTTCAAGCAATTCAGATGATGAAATTACTAGAATGACATCTCATCATGACTAAACATACTTATAATTAAACGTCTATTTGTTCGAGAACAAATAGGAAGGTCTTTCCCGTGTTTTCAAGGTCAGGGTCATCTGTCACCTTTTACCATGAGATTGAATTGTAGGTCATGTGGTCCTATGATGAAGAGAAGGCCACAGGTGTC
>JAOXYJ010005597.1:0-12894 GCA_028566555.1 Lithophaga nigra
TTTTTTTCGTATTGGGTAATCAAATAACAATCTTCTAGGTAAATCCATTGAAAGGGCTGTTAGGTTAGAAAATTCATTGTGTGCTCGTTCCAGATACTCAGTGTACCTGAATCGCTTTTAACTTTAACACTGACAGGTATGCTGATATACGGTTAAACGCTTTCGTCAGGTGTGTGCTGTCAACCATTTCTGAGGAAGATTCTACTGTGCCATGGAAATATTTACCGTTGAAATATAATGATGAAAATTTTAAACTAGATTTTCTTGAAATTAACACAATCATATTTACATGTAAAACAGAAAGCAGATCAAGTTAGGTATTACATGTGCTCTTGTTTATAATGTGTAAAATATTTCTGAAATAAAACCAGAAATAAACGAATGCATGAGAACCGAAAATCCATTATTTATAGATACGCAAATAGACTTCAGTTTTGACCAAAAGCATAACATTCGCATTTTTGTCTGTATCTGGAGTGGGTATCGTTCACTCTCACCGTAAACCAAAGCATTAACTGTACTTGTTCTCAGACATAAAATTTTCTTGATAAATTGCAAGTGAACTTTTTCAATATAATAAGTTTTTTTCGTAACCCCATATTTCAGATCCGTATAATAAATTGGTACCACAAGCGAGTAAAATAATTTCAATTGAAGATCAACAGAAATATTAATATTACGTAATTTTCTGCAATATGTATACAAAGCCTTCTGTGCTTGACATTACTGTTCTTTGCTGCACTAAATTTACCAGTAAATTAGAATACCAGTTCTAAATAGGTACAAGTATCAATAACGAAAAGATTTTGAACTGAAATTCAGGATTCCCTTTAATTATGTATTTAAAGAAAATAACAACTTTGGTTTTATTTCAGTTCACTTGCAATTTCTATTCAGTACAAATTGTTCTAGTTTTTACAATAAATCTTGTAATTCCTTTTTTGATTCTGGCAATGGCATAAAGTAGTAGAAATAATTCAATATACACATTTAAATGATTTTGACATAATTCTTTAACTTTATTTAACCCTGAGAAATTATTTTGAATGAAAAAAAAAACCTTCTAAGTCATTGTAAGAGCGTTGGTTTTTGCGTCGTCTTGTTCATGTTTTCTTTTCTTCTGTTTACATGTACCTTTTTCTTCAGTTTTATATTGTCTTCTTGTTATTTTCGTAATTTTTCCGTTTCTGTCGTCCCAATTTTGCCTTGTCTACCGATTCTTCCTTTCTGAATATGTTTCTTCCGTATTCTATTGCCGATATTTAAAAATACTGCAAAAGGAAAGGGATAAATTTTCGCCTTGTCTTGCACCAACTTGACAACTAAAATAATCAGAAAAATTTTGTTTCTGTTTAACACATGATTTATATTTCCATACATATTAATAATAACTCTCAAAATTTTTCCGTTTATGTTACTCTTAATAAGTTTATGCCATAATTCTGTTCTCCATATTGTGTCGAAAGCTTTTTTAAAATCGATAAAACAACAAAATATTTTTCCCAGAGGATAAGTAAAGCTGAATGAGTGCATTTCAACAACTTCCGGTTAGCAACGATGTGGCAACAACCCTTACTATCGGTCGTACAAAAATGTCATTTATTGATGGAAATCTTACGCTGTAGTTGGGCAAAACTGGAAAAAACTTCTGTATAGCACCACTTAACCAAGCGGTAAGGCGAAGTTCATACAGATTAGACTTTTTTCTCTTATTTCTCCGTTTTTGTCAGAACGCTTCGAAACAGCGGAAATTGCAACTGCATTACTTACACGTCACAGTACTGTTACTGGCGTTACGATTGTTCTCCCGTCCTTTGCGATAAAGCCGCTTTCTATATTTCTTTTTTTTCACTTTCCGATCTGTTTTCTTTGAAAATATGTCAGATAAAAGAACAAGAGAGCTTCTAGAAAAAAGTAGACATGCCGTTGAGAATGATTCAGATAATTCTACTCTCCTTCGTAATATTTTATCGGTACTTACAAGGATGGATGAAAGAATGGAAGAGTGGAACGGCAGATTGGAAAAATTGGAAAATAACTTTAGCAAATTAGATACTGATGTTGGTGATATTAAAAAATCGATAAATGCCACATTCAAAAGATTGGACGAGATTGATAACGAAGTACAAAGCGTAAAAGTGAGAAACAGCCAAATAGAAGAGAGCTTCGAGGGCATGAGTAAAGTTATCGATACTGTTATCGGAAAATGCTCGGACTACGCAGAAGAAATCAAGTTCTTGAAAGAAAATACAACGTCTAATGACGAGGTTACAAATTCAATAAAACAACTGGAGGATCGCATCCTAGACCTACAATGTAGGTCGATGAAAAATAACCTCATATTTTCTGGATTAGAATATCAAAAAACAGAACAGTGCGAAGAAAAGTTTTGTAGCTTTCTCGCCAATGAACTTGGGGTAAGGCACAGAGTTGAGTTAGCTAATGTCCACAGATTTGGAAAACCTGGCTTAAATGGCGCTAGGCCAATTGTGGCCCGTTTTCTATACAGAAAAGACTTTGAAACAGTGCTTAAGAATACTTACCAGTTGAAAGGCAAAACTTTTAGTGTTAAAGAACAATTTTCTTTTGAGATTGAAAAGAGAAGAAAAGTATTGTATCCGGTGATGAAACAGGCAAAGTCTGAAGGTCAACAGGTACATATTGTGCGCGACAGATTGTATATAAACGGAAAAATATACAAACCGCCACAAGGAAACACAGCCAACAGACGCGGAACAGAATATAGAGATGTATTGATGTCTTCTCAGAGTCAAAATGCGACACAATCTCCGCCAGTGCCACCACGTCCATATAAACGGCAAAAGCCTGACAGCCCAGACGGAAATCCTACAAGATCCATTCAAGTTACAGACAATACTCATCTATAGGGGCACGATAACAGGAGTCGAACTAACAATACTTTCACTATCAACTGTATTAATCACGATGAAATTAAGTTGTTATGTCTTAATGTATGTGGGCTTAAATCTAAACTCTTGTTTCCAGAATTCCAAAATCTTATTGAGTTAAATGATATTCTGGTATTCTTGGAAACGAAAACAGACAATTTTGATATTTTAAAACTGCCAAAAGGCTTCTTGTTAAACTCAAAATGTCGATCAAATTTAAAAAAAAAATCAGGGGGAATAACTGTTGTCTATAGGGAATATTTAGAAAAGTTCATAAAGTTTCCTGATACCAAATCAGACTTTGTGCAATGGATTGTGGTAAGCTCAGATATTATAAAACTAGATAAAAATCTAATTTTCGGATGTGTATATATTCCACCAGAGAATACAAAATACACCTCAAACGATGCTTTTAATGAAATTGAAAATGAAATGATCGATTTGAGTTGCAAGATGGATTGTTATGTCTGTCTAGTAGGAGATTTTAATGCAAAAACAAAAACACTGAATGATATTGTGATTCCAGATGATTCATTGTTTGAAATGCTCGATGATATTGTTGATATTGATATTCTGTCATACATGTATGAATATGAAATTTTGTTACAGAACTGTGTCCCCCTTAACAGATTCTCTAATGATATCTCTATCCCAAACAATTACGGATACAAATTAGTAGATTTTTGTAAAAAGAATAATTTGTATATTGGTAATGGCAGATTACCGGGGGAAGATTTTATGATCGGCAAAAAAACATGTAAAAATGTCTCATTAATTGATTATATTTTGTTCTCGTCCAAAACATATAACGTTTTCAAATCTTTCTACGTTAGTGAGTTTAACCCAATTTTTTCCGATGTACATTGTAGCCTATGTATTTCTTTGCATATACAACCTGTATCGCCAGTGAATCTGACACAACGTGGTCTGGAGGAAAGTAAAGGCAAATGCATGCGTGTACCTAGATGGATTCACTCAAAGAAAGATAATTTTGTGAATTCCGTCAATAACGATGCCGTTTTACTTTCTACTATTCAAAATTTATTAGATGAAGTGACGCGTGATGTCAGTGATCTCACGAAACACAATGTTAACATGGCTGTAACTAAAATAGGTGAATTATTTAAAAAATCTGCATTGCAAACATTTGGTACAAAAATGTATAAAGACGGAGAAAAAGGTAAAAAAATTTCAGGTTTGGTTTGATAACGCAAGCTCTGAAAAAAGAAAACGATTTCACGACATGCGAAGACGTCACATGTTATCAAAAACTCCGGAAAACAGGATTGCCTTGAAAAATTTGAGTAAGGAATATAAAAAACAACTGAACACAAGCTACAAAAAATATCAACATAAATTTGAAAAAGATTTAAGACAAACTTCAAAGAAAGATTCAAAAAAGTTCTGGAAAATCTTAAACCGGTTCAAAGGTAAGGGTCAAAATAAAAATGTCAACATTACGATTGATCAACTGTACGAATATTTCAAATCACTTAATGAAAATAATGTTGAATCAGAACATGATTTGGCTAGTGATAATAATTTTGCACAAGAAGCAAACGGAACTTTTGCTGACATGCTAGATCGTGAAATTGACGATGAAGAAATAATTAATGCTATAAAAGGTTTGAAAAATGATAAAGCTCCTGGTGATGATGATATTATAAACGAGTTTTTAAAAAGCACTATAGACAAACTCTTGCCCATATATAGTAAACTGTTTAATATCATATTAGATACAGGTATTATTCCAGACTCATGGCTATCAGGAATTATAAAACCTGTCTATAAAAACAAGGGGGATCCAAACGATCTTGACAATTATCGTGCAATTTGTCTTACATCCAATTTAGGGAAGGTTTTCACATCTATACTTAACACACGGTTAAATAATCTCTCCGATGAAATTGGTATTATATCAGATTCACAGGGCGGCTTTAGAAAGGGGTATTCAACTCAAGATAACATTTTTATATTACATTGTCTCATATCACTATACTTATCTGCCGGGAAAAAATTGTTTTGCGCCTTTATCGATTTTAGAAAGGCATTTGACACAGTATGGAGAATCGGGCTTTACCAAAAACTTATTAAGTATAATATTCGGGGGAAAATGTTTAACATTATACTGAATCTTTATACTGATATCAAGTCCAGTGTTCAATTTGGAGAATTAAAGACAAACTATTTTCCATGCGAAATTGGAGTAAGACAGGGTGAAAAATTATCTCCTTTCCTTTTTGCGTTGTATCTTAATGACTTAGAAGAATATTTGAGTCAACACACAGTAAATAATCTAGAATTTCTCAACTCTGAAAATATTCAGAATGTTGGAACGTACCTTAAGTTATTTATTCTATTGTATGCTGATGACACAGTGATATTTGCTGACTCCCAACATGAACTACAAAATGCCTTAAATGTATTCGAAGATTATTGCCATGCATGGAAGTTAACAGTTAATGTATCTAAAACTAAAATTGTTATTTTCTCAAAGCGCAAACATAACATCCAACGTGGCTTTAAACTGTATAACCAGGAGATCGACATATGTGACTCGTATACATACCTTGGTCTATTGTTTAATTATAATGGGAGCTTTTGCAAGTCAAGACATAAACTTGTGGAGCAAGCTCAAAAAGCTCTTTATGCACTGTACCAAAGAATAAACAACATAAGTATCCCTGTAGATTTACAAATGAAATTATTTGATTCGCTAGTATCTCCTATTTTGACATATTCTTCTGAGGTTTGGGGTTTTGAAAAACATTTGAATATTGAGAGGATTCATCTTCAATTTTGCAAAAAGGTCTTGAATGTTAGATCGTCGACTCCAAATTTTATGGTTTATGGGGAACTCGGTAGGTTCCCTTTAGAAATTAATATAAAAATGAAAATGATCTGTTTTTGGTACAAACTTATCACAAACGAAGACAAACTTTCTGGTAAATTTTATAAGCTCATGTTTAATTTAAACGAGAACGGAAGTCAAACGTTTAAATGGATAAATTATGTAAAGTCAATATTCGATAACACAGGCATGAGCGAGATATGGAATATTCAAAATCATGTCAGCTTAAACTTCTTGAAGTTCACTGTTAAACAGAGACTGCAGGATCAATTCATACAGCAGTGGTTTTCAGATATTGAAAATTCGTCCAGAGGAAGATTCTACTCTAAATTCAAGAACGAATTTAGACTAGAACCCTACCTTGTTGGGCTTATGAAATTCAACAGAATGTACATATGTAAGTTGAGAACATGTAATATTAAATTTCCTATTGAAACAGGCAGATGGAATAGAGTTCCGGAAAATGAAAGGATCTGCAAACTATGCAATTCTGGCATTGGTGATGAGTATCATTATATTGCCGTTTGTAACCACAACTCAGTTATTGAGCTGAGAAACAAATATATTCCTCTTTACTACAGACACAATATTAATGTAAATAAAATATATGGAATGCTTTCCTTCTGTGATATCAAGGTGTTAAACTCTCTATCCAGTTACATTCAAAAAATTGAAAAGTTAGTGTGTTCTGTTACATAATATCGTTGTGTATTGGTTTGCTTTCACCATCTATATTATTTTATTGTAACTTTATTATGTTGTTTGTATGTGTAATTGTTGTTGCCATTGTTATGTAAACATCGCTCCTGTTACGCAGGTGATCTGCGTCAGAGCTACATTTTTTATTAATAAACTGTAAACTGTATTGAATACTGCCACAAAAGAAAACAGAAAAAAAAATGTCACTCCAAAAGTTTCTTAACTTTTTGTCATATTGTTCAAACGTACAGCATTCCTTATAGACCAGTATGTATTTTAAAATCTTCAAATCATCGAGCGAAAGAAACATTTTACTGAACCGGAAAGAGGTTTTTAGTGATACAAAACACCTGAGTACTGAAAAATAAATGCTGCGATTTAAATGGCTTACTTTCTGACATGCATGTATTGTGTGAAAGATTTCTGAGATCTCACATTTATATATGCCTGTTAAATGTAACATTTAAATTAGGGCATTGCATATCGTTTGTTGGTTGCTTAGTTACTGGAGTCTGTCATCACTTTCCACAATCTTTCGAATATACCGACTGCTACACAAGGAGGGAGGGGAGAATCTGGAAAGCCATACGGCTTAACAGGTAAAAGCTCGAACAGACTGGAAAATTTGTTGCATGCGGCGCTTGAGCACGACTCGAATCCGCAACAGTGGTATTAGGCTTGTGGTTTATTATCAGTCAGCAACTTTGACCACTCGGCTGCTAAGACCCTCCTTGCAATGAACAATGTTAATATTTTATGGACAGTATAGTAATAAGGTTCTTTATTAACCTCTTTGATTGAAGTAGATATTATATGATACATTCTTGTGTAGCTTTAGAAGTAAAAACCTCATGTCATATTATCTAATTTCAGGTGTCCAGAATATATCGACAAAATGGTTAAAGTCATTGTTGCAAATGACTTCTATGAAGACATTTATGTGAAAGTTGAAGGTGACAGAAGCTTTACAACCGTGAAAGGGGTTACCATGGCAGCCGAGGGTTTAGGTGGTGGTCTTTCTTTTTCGGCGACTAAGGAAGCCCTTTGGGAATTTGCACAAACAAACGGAGTAACGAGAATTCAATCTAAACATTATACGCCATTTCATCCAATTGCCGATAAAAACACAGTATATATTACCATATTGTCTGTGACTGGTAGGATAGTTTGCCATTGCTTTCCTGTAGAGACAAAACGGAATGTGATTGTCAGTTATTTTGGATATGTTCATTTGGCCAAAAGAAATACAATATGGGAATATGAAGAAAACAGCAAACCCGATTTTTTAATATCCCCGCAGGAAAAGATCTCAAAACTAAAGTATGAAATTGCAAAACGTGATCAGGAAATCGAAAATTTAATGGAGGAATTACGCTCATATAAACAAATTGTAGAATCGCAAGGAAAAGCACTGAAGAGACGATATGGTGCATGTTCAAATCGTGAAGATACAATCAGAAACGAACCAATAGAACCAGTGCAGAAAAAGAGAAAGATTGACAATTGCTCTAAAGACTCTAACTGTAATAACCTTGATAGTTCAGATTCAGACACAGATTCAGAGGAACATTTCAGTGACCAAACTGATACCCCTCTTAGGTTAGGAAATACACATCAACATGAGTCATATGTCCCGAGGTCAATTTTACGATTGTTTTAGTATGCAAAGTGCACATAATGTAAACGGAAATAATTAATTTGCAGGCTAAATATTGTAGAGAGCAATTAAAAATATATTGAAGTTTATTAAAATATATTGAAGTTTATTTGAATATAATGGTGATCGCTTGATTGCTGGTGTTTGTCGTCGCTTTTATCAATTTTTAGCTTTATTGTGACTGCTATCATACTTTAAGAGGACAGCCGGGACAGCTACATGTATCCGGTTGAACCGGTATATACCCCTTTTTCTGGATGTGTAGAAACGTTCACACAGGAAGTATGGTACGAAAGACTAGAAAACACCACAGTAATGTTAGGTAGTTATCACTCGGCCACCCAGGCTGCTAATTGATTATAATTTCAGCTTTGTCAAGAACAGCTAATCATGCAGTAAAAGCAAGAAGCAGCAATAAAAAAAAAGCATTCTGAAAAACTAAAAAAATATAACAAGAAAAATAAATGCATTGATTCATCTTGAAATACTATCATAACCTTAAAGGGATCAGAAAAACTAAATAAAAAGATTAAATTATGACAGAGACCGAAGCAACATCCTGATTTTATTTATTTATTTAACTCTGTAAAGTTATGAACTTGTTTGAAATCAACAAACCAAAGAGATGCGAACTGATACCCGTTTTCGGATATATTTACGGTTTCGATTAATGGGAGATAACTGTAACACTACACAGATTCTTCTACGGAAGAACATGTTTGATGACGACGTTTTTAGTTTTTGGTATCAGTGTATCCATGCACAATCCTTATTGCTCATTTTCAGTTCCTTTTCGTTTTGTCTTTAAGGGATCTTTTTCATGCATTTATTTTGTAAAATAATAAATACACAAAATGAAAAAGCATGAAAATGCACTCAGTGACACTGAAAGAATCATTACCAAATTAATTACACCATGCTGTGTGTCGTGTTTGATACTGGAAGTAAAGCAACAAACAAAAACCACAACGAATACCAAAAACAACATATATAATGTAAAAACCGCAATACTACAATACAAAACAGTCAGTATTAAACTAACCGTTTAACCATCCCATCGTCGGGAGAGAAAATAGCGTTTGGTCACCATAAGATCAAATTTTTGTTTCCTAATTTAAAGAAACTTGAAATGAGCAAATGCACTTGCAGCTCAGATTGATTACTGTTTAACATCAACTGAACAGTATTCCAACTATATTCATGACGAGAACTTTATAAACAATCAAAAAGACAAAAACAGGGACTGGGATAGGCCTTGGACAGACATTTTGTTTGCTACAGGTAAAAAAGGGGTGTAATGAACTACACCGGAGCAGAAAATTTGCCTTACAACGTTTCAAGGGTTCTTTACTAATAGCACGCAAAAAGCGTAGCATTCTCTCAACACGGGTTGTGTATTTGTCATCCCGTACAACCACGGAATGCAAGCTGCAGATGCAACGTTATATTTTTATACTCCAGTGTTTCCTCGTGATGACTGTGTATTTAAAAATAAAAAATGCAGTCTACTGTAAAATATCTTATCTTTATTTGGAGTTTATCCGAATACCCTGCCTAAATGAAAAAGGTGTGGTTAATTTCCCCTATATTTATTTCAACCACAACGCTTGATTTGAACACTTTCAGTTTGCACTACTGAAGATTGAAAACATATTAATTGAACATGACAAAAAGAAATTCAACGGGAAACCATCCTTAAGTTCGCGACTTCGTTTGAAAACGTGATTTTGATCAATTTCCACATTTTTTTTCCATTTATCAGAATTTGTTGTGAAGGACATACATAACGAAAATGAGTTCCCACTTAAATGAAAGAGGATACATAACAAACTTTCTCCATAAAATTTTGCTTTTGGTTATGTATGCCCTTTTTGTTAAACACATAAAATAGCAAAATTGTGCAAAAACAGGCTTGCAAGACAATGCTTAGGCACATATACAAATGATTTGAGACATCGCTACACTATACACACATACAAAAATTTAAGTAACATTTGACGACTTTTCTGAATTTGTCCTTGAAGCGAAACAAATACAGGGAAAGTTGTCGTTACTCCTTTTGCACAAAACATTCAAAGTATTTAGATCTTGACAGTACCCTCTGAACACGTGTTGACCTTAACTCACCGGAGGGAGAAATAAAGATAATAAATATATATTATAACAAATTATGAACAATTTACAATTTGAAATCTGCTACGAAAGTGTGCGGAAGTTTCTCACAGTAATACTGGTTTAGACTATGCATCAAGGAACAACCACTATGTGAAACGTCCATTACAGGAGATTATGTTCAGATAATCTCACAAAAGAAATACTTGTTTGGTGTCGTTAAAATTAATTTTGTGTTTTTGATTTGTTTTTATTGAATTTCGTCGTGACACCAAAGTTATACTATTGTTGATAATGTATGACTGAAATAATTTGTTATAAACTTCATTGAACAATTGATAACTCAATTTTCAATCACTCTAAAGTTTAAGTTGATATGATAAAAATACATGACTCATCCCCTTGACTGTCAATTGCTCTATACCTTATAAAAATTACAATTTTGGCATTTGGAATTAGACTGCCAATCTTTAACAATGGCTAATCCCTGTATTATTGTCCAGTAATTCAAACCAGTCTAGTAGCTGTTTTTGATCTACAAGCCGTCCAGTAAATTTAAAATGAAATACGTACATGTATATGTGAAATTATTAATATCAAATATTTGGGATATAAATTATTAAAAATGCCATTCATATATTTTTGATGAACATATGTTTTATGAATTGTCCTGGTAAAATATCAATTTATACAATAACTAAATCCAGTACATATGATTTTCATTATAATAGTTCATGCTAGTCTTTACATTCTATTGCTATATATACAATGTTTACTGGGTGCAATTGATGAAACAGATGTCTGTTTGATAAAATGTCCCAATAAACCTTTGTCCGTCCATTTTCTATGCTGTTTTCTATTTTAAGTCTGTATCGCTTTATTTATTGTATTTTTTTTCAACAGATTCATTTTCAGAGATTTACATGTAGCACACGATCACAAGGTTGTCAATACAACGATCCAGCATGTATTCATATGTACTAATAATTTCTTTAAAAAGGAAACGTATAATTTTGTCTCTTTATTTTTGTTTCAGTTCTACTTTTTATAGAGCGTTGACTTTTCTAACAAATTTATGCTTAAATATATAGTAGTTTACGTTTTAGCTTGTCTTATGTTGTTACAACTTAAAATTCTGGGAAAGGCTCTGAGGTGGTCCACATTACATTAACATAAAATTTGCAAAAGTGCTTCTTTTACTTAGCTCTTTACATTTTAAAATGGTTTTGAAACTAACATTGTACTGATTTTTTTTGTTGAAAATAGTAAATGTTAAAAATGTATACGTAATTAATGGCAGACACTACCACAAATAGATATGATCAACAAAACTAACTCAGAAACAAACATGCACATACAAAATAGACTTCAGAGTATCGCGGAAGAGCTTTCATATATAAAGGGTTCATCAACAAAATAAACACGTGCTCAACATCCATTGTAAAGTAAAAATTTTCAAAATTAATATGTAATCATGGTTAAAGCTTCACTATAGGGATCAGATGAATTTTACCATCCGAAAAGATGTGTGTAACACGTTCGACTACAGCAATTTTGCAGTAATCAATTCACTGTGGTGACAATAACGTGGACGAGTTTTTGAGTACACTGTTCAGGTAGTTTACGTGTGGTATCTGTGTATTCCAGCTGATACAGTGTGGCAGAGTTTTGTTGTTAGTAAACAGACGGTTGTTCTTGGCTAGTAAACTAATAAAAGATATCTCAAGCTGGGTTCACTTCGAAAGTTGTATGGTCGCCATCAGTAGATAGTTGGTCCATACGAGGAATTTCCGCGTCTCTGTTAGTTGTAACTCATCTCTGGTGTCATAAGTTTATGTTTTGACTATCTTTACTGGTTACGACTTGCATGCATACAGGATTAAAATAAAGAAATTCACAAGTACTGCATGCGGAGCAGGGGATCGAAAGTTGTATGGTCGCCATCTGGAGGTAACTGATCAATACGAGGAATTTCCACGTCTCTGTGTAAACTTACCTCTGATGTCATTAATTCATGTTTATTTATCTTTACTGGTTGGGACTTGCATGCATACAGAATTAAAATAAAGCTATGCATGCGGAGCAGGAGAAATTTATCATATCGCTGCATAGTTTTCATACTCCCGATCGATTTTATATAGTGTCCGCTTTTTTTGTTTTTTGTTAATACTAATGTTGTCTCATATTTATAACCGAATTGTTTTTTTAATAAAGTTATCGGCATTTTGCTGGCAAAATAGATAACAGCAAATTGTATGGAAGAACCTCTTTACTTGGCCGGAATAGGCAACAGAATAGCATCGGACGTATTGTCTGTTATTTTTTCGTACACAAATACTTTTCACTTGTCTGCTTACGGTATTCGTACAGCATAATAAATCTGGAAGATTTTCATGTTCTCTTTTTTCTGTTATTAACATAGAATGAGATGGCCCATCTGCCTTTTCCGTTTCTTTACACATAATAGTTGCTTCCGAATTCCAGAATTTCTTGTCACTGTTTAACCTTGTAATCATTTTCCCTGGTAACTCCTATCTTACCATGGGAACCGCAATGAACTAATCTCAGTACTTGTATAGACCATTCTTGTGTTTAAGATAGTTAAACAATACTGTATATGGTCTGGAATTAATTCGAAATTCTAATCTCACTACCCACGATTTCAT
>JAOXYJ010005817.1:0-12891 GCA_028566555.1 Lithophaga nigra
CTTACCACCGAATGTGATTTATTTTAACACGAGCAACACAACGGATGGCATTAGTGGAGCAAGAGATGCTTACCCTTCCGAAGCACCTGATCTGACCTCCGGTTTTTAGTGGGGTTCGTGTTGCTCTGTCTTTAGTTCTTTATGTTATGTTTCGTAATCAATGTTTGTCTTTGTTTCTTTGTTTGGCCATGCGTTGTATGTTCTCTTTTGTTTTACGGTTTCTGGTTGTCCCTTTGGTATCTTCGAACTTTACTTACATAATGCAAAGCGTTCGTACAGATTTTTTTTATAAAATGATTCGCTCCATAAAATATTCACTACTGTGTAAATATAGGCAGGAGAATTTTTATTGGCAACATATTATTTTCATGTTTTCATTCTGGGAAATGAATTTCAGTATCCAATGAGAATGGTTGAGCGCTAGCTTGAAGGCTAATTTGATTCAAATGGTAAGGACAGTTATTATATAAAATACAAAATGTATGTACAGATTTGTGGAGTTGCGAGGTTTTTTTTGTGTGTGTGTGTGTGTGTGTGTGTGTGTGTGTGTGTAATTGCTTTGTTAATACATATGCGAGATTTTGCTTCAACTCCATTTTTATAATAAGTTTTTAATACACTCAACAGGTCTTAGATAAATTCTTTAATCTAATATATGTATTTTTGGAATTAAAGCAGTTACATGTATTGCAGTTCTTCCCTCCTGAAAAGAAAAAAATCAAAAAATTAAATTTACCATTTATTCAATCATATAATAATAGCATATTTTAAATCACTGAATTTTGCTATAAAGCTTCTATTTTGCATTAAACAACAAGCAAAATTAGCAACTGCAACCAAAAGACATTGGCCATTGACTAGTTTGGTACTGGTACACAATATAGGGTGTGTTTAAACGGTTTATTGGTTCCCAGCAACCCGCTTTAATACCTGATTTACCAAGATACGCTTTATATCAAGAACACACAGATATTGTTCTTTCTAGAAAAAAAACCCCGCTGTCAATAGATAGCACAAAAGTCAGGTAAATGCATGCTTCGAAAATATCCAACTTCAAAGGTTAAGAGAGATCTGTTAATTAACATTAATAAGTCTTGGACGGAAAATTAAAATTAGCACCTTAAAAGGCTTGGTAAGAAATTAACCATCCAGGCGCAATGAAATCAGTTATTATCTCAACAATATCTATTCAATAATAAAAAGTTAGAACATAGAATGGAACTAGTCATTGTATGAAAGTAAGTTAGAACAAAAAAGTAAACCTGACATTTACAAAAACAGTTATATTAAAAGAAACAATAAGAGTTAATACAGGAAAGCAGGGAACGAGAAAAAAATCGTTTAGATGTGTGTGTACGTTTTACTTAATGACATACCTTTGGTATTTTAGCTTTAGGAAAACATTTTGGAACCAAATAAGGTTTCTGTTGTAATGTAGTGTATCTAACAATTTTTCTTTTTATCCATTTAAGTCATTCAAAGATTTATTTTTGACAAAAAATTATAAAATTAATAATAAAAAACATTTATATGAGAAAATGCGTTTGAAAAGATATAGAAGTCATAATTGTGCGTTTGGTTGTGTTTCTGAATATAATTACGCTTCATAAAAATAGGACCTAGTTCTTCGTTGTATTCGTTCCGTTTATTTGTATTTTTATCGAATTTGTATCATTTGTCGAAAATTGTTGCTTAACTATTATTATAATACACATCAAAAATATTTCAGGCAGACTAAAGTAGATTAAACGTATATCTTGTTCCAGATTTTTGTAAGTTCAAAACAAGTTTTTGAAGCAAAATGGTAGTAACTCCTTAAGACTGTGTTGAAAACTGTGGCTCTTATTATACTAAATTATTATTATTTGTTTATAAAAAATGTATTATAATATTACAAAATCGTAGATCTCGGCAGGTCTTGCAGCACTTCGTCAGACGTCTTTTACATAAGTTATCTGCGTTTGAGGAGAATTTTCCACCGGGCCGTAATTCCCTACAGTTATATGATCCGTCAGCAATCCAAATGTGTCTGTCCTTGCATCCTGTTCTTTGTGGTTTAGGTATTGTTTCCCGGTGTGCGACCGGTGGTGTGTCACTGTGTGGGATGGTATTTATATCTGTTTAAAATAGTTATATTCTTCAAAACAGTAGAAAATATCATATATTAAGTATATAATAATTAGATATATATTTTCCCTCTTATCTACCGAAATAAATGTCTTAACTAATATACACATATACATATACAAATATATAATATCAGTTAGTGAAAGCCCTTATTGGGAAACTAGCAGATTTAACATAAGTCTTTTGGTCCCAATAAACTGATCCAAATAGCAGCTTGGAATTTTCGAACCAGGAATGAAGCATCAGAGACTGCACTGGTCACAAGAGGGATGTAGCATTACAGGTCAGACATTCTAGATTTTAGCGAGTGCCGTTGGACATGCTCAGAAAAGATCAAAGTAAACACTGGCCATACCATACTTTACTCTGAACATAAAGAGAATCATATAAATGGTGTAGTAATTATGATAAATAAAGGAAAGGCTAAAAAATTATTAGAATGGGAACCAGTAGGTGATAGATTGATAACAGCAATGTTTATCTGCAAGTACTGTAAACACAGTATCATATATTGTTATGCACTGACAAATGATGCCGAAGACAAAGCCATGGATGACTTCTATAAGCAATTACAAACTGACATCTCAAAAACACCAGAGCATGACATGCTTGTAATAACAGGAGACATCAAAGCAAAAGTAGGAGTAGATAATACTAATATTGAGCAGGTCATGGGCGCATATGGTTGTTGGTTATAAACGATAATGGTGGACGTCTCATAGATCTAAATCAAAACAACAAGTGTGTTATAGGAGGTACAGTCTTTCCTCACAAAAACATCCATAAACTAACTTGGAAATCATCAGATTGAAAAACAGTAAACCAGACAGACCGTATCATAGTGATCAACAAATAAAGTACTTAATTCCAAGATGTTCATGTGCTCAGAGTTGCAGATGTAAACAGTGACCACTCCTGAATGCCATCATCAAACTGAAACGTAGAAAACAAAATCAAGAGAAAAGCGAATTAGATGTTGCTTAATTAAAGTCACCAGATATTACGAAAGCCTCCTGCACTGAACTGAAGAACCTTTTAATGCATTAGAAAAACATAGTACAAGAAGAAGCTATAATACAAGAAAATGGACCAGCATTAAAGGCATCTATACTGAACCAGCAGAGAAGACGGTTATATGATAAAAAATTAAGGAATGGCTTACAACAGAAATCTAGCAGAGAAGCGAAGAAAGGAAAACATTAAAGCAGAAAACAGAAATGTTAATAGAATATTTTGGCCACGAATGCTTTCCAATAAATACATTTTGGAAAGAAGTAAGTCAATAAGCATCACAACCGAGATAAAACAGCAATGGTTCCGCCATGTACTGCGAATGCCACAACATCGCATCCAAAAACTGGACACTACCTGGAAAGAAGACAACGGTCAGATCACGCATCGATTGGAGAAGAATTGTTGCATCTGAGCTAGAAAAAATCGGTTGTATTTTGGACCAAGCCTGGTAGATGGCCAAAGACAAAGAAAGGTGGAGGCAGCTTGTTGTGACCTTATGTACCAACTGGGACGAAGAAGATAGGTAGGATAATATACAAGTATAATATCAAGGATTTTATATCATTAGTTTTTGAAATGTTCATATCAGTTATGACTTTCTGAGAACAGCTCTATCTAACACGTGCCTCATTCGATTCCCTGTCTTCTGAAACCTTGAAGCTAAATGTTTTTTTAATGGTACTATCTATTTTGATACCATTCTAAACTACAAGAGTTGAAATGAAACTTCGAGACATTAGAAATTGCTTCAGGATTACTGTAAAGCTTTCATAGTTGTAATGCATGCTTTTGCTTTACATGCATCCTTGGAGGCACTTTAAATTTTCATTGTGCCTTTGTATTTTTAACCCTCTTAAAATATGTATATTAGCAATCAGTTTACTTTTTTAAATAAATAATGTGGACGAAATAATAAAACAGGTAGCAATATAAATTTAAGTACCAGTCTCTGTAAAAATCAGGCAAAGTTGCAAAAAGTTTAACCACAGTGAAGTAAAACACACCATTTTGAACTTACAAGATTTCACTTTGGACTATATACAAGAATAGTTGAACAATTATTGTAGCATATTGTTCTAGTGCTTTGAGAAAAATTGATTCAGTGTTCTTAATAAATCAATAAAATTTGTAAAATAAAGAAAGATAACTCTGCAAACATGATTTTCATGTACACATAAACATGATAAAGCAATATTATGTCTTATAATGACCACTAAATTAAAAATGATATTCCATGAAGTACTTCAAGTAGTGTTCTTTAAAAAAGTGACATTGGGAATCTCTTGTGTTTTTGCCATGCATGATTCATCCACTGTCTGAATCTTACAGACACTGTTATGTAAAAAGCAAAAGTATACGTAAAGTTAAGTGTCTGTATCAGAATTAAATATAATTTCTCCTTCTACTACCAGTAATGACGATATTCGACCACTCTCGATAGTTCAATTTTAAATTTTAACCAGCTCGCCAAGGCTTGTGTTTAAAATTATAAAATTGAAAGGTTAAAATTATAAAATAGAACTCCCTAAAGTACAGAAATATCGTAACCCACCCGATTCAGACGACGAATCTCTATATTTAATCAAAATTAACATTTCAAATTAAACCTTATTATATATCAGAACATTCCATTGAAATCTGTAGGAAAATTACGGGCCCGTTATAAACAATTAAAAAATTAAAAAAACAAAGCATTTCAGACCAGCGTTATAGATTGCATAAGTATCCGTCTTTGTAAGAGCTATTTGTTCTTAAGACTTACCTATTTAAGGGGTCTGTTCCCCGTATGCCACATATTAAAAATTTCTTCACATTGATTTTTCATGTTCGAAAAAATATGTAGCAAAAACAAAAGAAATCAAATTTCCAAGGTTCTCTTGGAGAATATAAAAAATAACTGGGTCGTATGGCATGTCAAATATTAAATGCATCCATATGACATATTTAACGAAAAGAAAAGAAAAGAAGATTCAGTTTCTATTATGAAAGTTGAAATATAATTCAAATTTTCAGAAAAGGAAGGTAAAAGTAAAAATTCATGACATAGGAGACTTGTTTGTTATAAGCTATGACACAGGTATGCCGTAGAAACCATCTAACTAATATATATTTAAAGTTGTATAAAATGTATAAAATTTGGGAAACTAAGGAGTATCTCCCTCGTGCATAGCTCTGTCCTTAGCTGGTTTTTGGCTTTAACTGTTTGGTCGTTTTGGCATTTATTTCCGCTCTACAAACTTTTGGATATTGTTTTGATTTTCAATATTTTTAGGCCTCGAGCACAACTGATGAGACATAATTTGTTGAAATGCGCATATTGTGCACTAAATTTGGTATCATAGATTATTAATTTTATTGGACACGAAAGATCTTCCGGAGAACTTCCGTCTCTTCCTGTTAAGGAGGTGGGTGAGACGGAAGAGAAGAGTCACCTGATTAAAGATGGCATCCACTGTAGAATGCGTGCTTGAAAGCGAGACATGCAAATGGCGATTCAACACCGCGGAGGCCCTTTTTAGGCACCCTTGCTTCCGAGAAGGTTATTTCATTGAAAAAACATCATTTGATGTCGGATGTTCCAACCGAAATCAGTTCAAACCTTCATGACACGGCCTTGCATATGGTTTGACATTTCGCGGGAATATTCCACGTGTACCACAACATGGCTTACATGCATTTGAACAAAAAATATTTCTAACACTATCCCACCTCTTACCTTCCGAAAAATTAGTTTTCTGTGTCTGAATTTCATTTAAAAAGTGTTGACAAAGGCTTGTAAGTGCAAGTGTTTGTGTTGGAAAAAAGGGGGGATATGAGGTATGCATATTTGTATGAATACATCCGAAGTAACAAGGTGCAGGCATTATTCAGAAAAACATAGGTCCAAAAACATATTGCAATACTGAAATTAAACTAATAGAGACAAAAGAAATAACAAGGGCAAAACTGACTGCCACAAAAACTAAAGCACCTAGTGTGAACCCCACAAAAAACGGGAGTATCATCAGGTGCTCCGGAAGGGTAAACATGATCTGCTCCACGCGTGGCACCCATCACACTGCAAGTGGAAAGTCTGGTATGGCGTCAAATACAGTGTGTCTGGTAATATACTCTAACCTGTCGGGAATTTTTTTCTTGTGTCTGGGCGTCCATCCCGCAATAATCTCTGAATGACAACATAAATATACACGAAGGCAATTAAAATTTGTTAATTAGTATACATATATTTATAACCATAAAACTCTGGTTAAGTACAGATATTTGGGTTTGAACCTTGACATGCCAAGTTACAAATGTATGCCTGCGGGGGGATTTTTGGCGCATACATTTTTTCAGATTCATCATATTCTTTTATTTTCTTGCACAACACCCCTGAATTTTTTCGTCAAAATTTTGAACATGCCTTTACTGTTAAAATAAACATGTATATGGACAGTTATATTTTATTTTCTGAAACAAAACCCTGACAAGACACTAAAAAGAAACCACAAAGAAGTATGAAATTCTTCTTCAAAATGTCTATCTATTTGTTTGAAAAACTTCTTAGTGAGTGCATACTTTTTTTTGAAATAATAGTTTAATGTATTTTTTCTTATCGTTATCAGACACCAAAAGATCCTGTCACTGTCTAAAGGTTATCAATCAAAATGCTCTTTTTTCTCTTCACTCTAATGAGTGTTTTTCAAGATTTAGAATCAAAGTATTTTTTAAGAAAAATGAAAACATAGCCTCCCCCTTTATAAGTTAAATGGTTAGTTCCAGATAATGAATATATATGGGAAATGAATAATGAGACATGAGGATGTTTATTTCATTGTGTTGTCTGCACCTGTAGGATTGCCACATATGCATCACTATATGTTATCTTGCGTCTGTACGTCTGTATGGCATCTACGTTGTAACATTATTGGCAACTCCTCCTAAACAACCTTGTACTTTAAACCAAATTTGCAGGATGATTTCATTATATATTGCAGATGTGCACCATGCAACAACAACAACATTGTATTGCCTGTCGGGGGGCCAAATTGAGCTGAATAATCAACAGAATTTATGTATAGAATTAAAGTAAATAAATTAAATAGTGATTGAATGTGATTTGAACGATTAATATCACAATAAAACAAAATGAAAGAAAATGTAGTAATAAAAATGGACATGCATGTTCGTGGATATTGACGACGGATTTATTATGCCCCGCCCACTTCTCTGAAAGCTATGGAATCCAAACTTAACATGAATGTTGTATAAATTTAGTTTTTTTTATTTTATATGTTGGAAAAACATGACCGCTATTGTGGTAATTAGGGTCATGCATCAAGTTGCGGGGCCTGTTTTCACTTTGTCTGTCCATCCGTCAACAATTTTTTGGTAAGTTTTCTTAGCTTGTATTGATGGGAATTATTTGGTATTTGGTCTGCAGTTTGATGATAATGACAAATAAAGGGATATGGAGTAAAAGTACACGAGTCAAAATCCCCAATTGATACATGGTAAACAAACCAATGGAACAACACTTTTATTGTTGTTCTTGATCTTCAAGTCACCATTAGGCCTTCAACATTGAGCATTTCTCATACCTAGTAGCAATTTCAAGACTGCCCTTAGCAGCGGCTTATACAGAATTCACTGCTAAATGTCGATCAACACTACATCCGTGTCTCTTTACGTTGCCATTAATGTAGAATTATTAACGAACATAAAAATAACTAGCAAAGTATTCTTATAAACACTCGTCTGGAAAAAATGATGTACTGTGTAAACAATTTCATGTCTAAAGTATTACCACTTCCTGTTTACCAAGGCTTTGATTTTATTACTTAACAAGTTTTTGCTCCACAATTAGACATTGTTCTTTCGGTTTTTGTCTCGCCTGTGACAAATGTCGCTGAAGGCGAGACATAGGTATGCTGTTCCAGCTGCGGCGATGAAGGTGGCGGAGTTATCTCGAGGTTTCTCAGCAACTATAATTAATACAACCTTCATATTTGGTCCACATATAGTTCTTTGCAAGCCGACACCAGCTGACACTTGTCACCTTGTCTTGGCCTCATTTTCACGCTTGAGTGACTTGCGTCACATTTTCAGAATTAGCTCACTTTCTCAACTACTGTAATACCTAGAGCAAGCCTATTTGGGTTATAGATGCATTAGGATGGGAACATTTCAGTCTAACACCTGCCATCTGACCTTGGCCTCATTTTCATGCTTGATTGACTTGTGTTATATTTTTAGAATTAGCTTAATTTGTTACTGTACTTTAATTGAAAATGCCTTACAGGGGTATGTTTGAATTAAGACACCTGTCATTTGATTATAAACTAATTTTTATATGGATAACCCTTTTTCTGAGTCCACGTGCATACACAGGCGAGACATATTGTGTGTCCACTTTTGTTATCTTGCAAATCGTTATTTTATCTGCACTGGTGAGACATAAATTGTCGAAATGGCCATGAGCAAAAAGTTTTTAAATTAACTGCAACTGCGGAACTTTTGTTAGTTTGCCGGATCGATGTATGGAAGGTTTTTTTAACAAAGATTGCTCATTTCGTTCCGATGCGCCAAAAAACATGAATGACGGTGCAGAACATAATTTAACATTGGACCATATGGGAAATACACGCTAATGATCACCATGGACATAAATGGTCAAATGTACACAACTTTTTAAAGACCCATAATGAGCAACCTCTGCATGTTCATATACTATATTATACACCAAAATTAATGTCTTTCATTGAAGAACAATCTTACAAGAACAAGTTATCAAAACAACAAATAATAAATAATACAGAACGTTTTATCAAATATAAATCGCAAAATGATATAAAAGTTAGCCACTTTGTCTTAAGCCGTAAGATACGACCTTCTTTGCTAATAACGTTGTAATACGATGTTTCATAAGATAACTGCTCTAATTATGAAATCCCGGAAAATGTTGTAAAATTCCGATATTTTCCGATCAGTTACTTTTTATAGTTATATCAAAAAGTTTCCATGCAATTTTTAACTACTTTATTACCATCTCTATCAATACGCTATATATGTATTGAAACATTAAATGTCTGTGGCTTTGTATCTTTAAGCGAGGAACGGAACGCACCAAGACTTTAAGATAATATGCGGTAAGATTCTTAAAAAAAATATGTAAACATAAAAATCTTCTTTTTCCACTTAAATTATGTTGTCACTTGAATTTGAGTCAAGTTAAATGTTAAAACAAACAGCGAGTTGTAAACGGTGAACTAAAAACACATATTCGAATTTTCAATTGACGTTTTTGTTTGGGGCGGGGGCTAATAACGTAATTCAGGTTGCATCAAGTCGTGCGTAACGTCATTATATTCTTATCTGCTGCGTTAAGCTTGCCAGGTGTTTACAAAGAAGAGACGACAGCACATTCGCTGTATATACATGAGTTGTATTTTACCCACAAAAGGAAAACATTCGTATATCAGGCGGTTAATTGATACCCATTTTACCGTTTATAATGTAATTTTTGTCCATTACATGTAAGTGTCAAATATTGAATATTCTGACAGGAGTTAGTTGTTCAAATATGGGTAAGATTTATACAGATAAATTATGTGACAATCAACCCATTTATATCCTGGATACAACTGAGTATATTGACTGATATACCCTTTGAACAAAAAATAGTTTATGGTATCACAAAACCACAGAAGAGGTTCTTGTTGTATAATGACACAAGACAATCATCAACAACTACTATTCAACCAAAAAAGCATGATGTTATTATGCAACATATTTCTATTTACCCTATCATGTTTTGGTATGCTAAGTCATTTGTTTTTAAATTACAAGTTTTATTCCTGCTAAATACCACAGAATAATATCTAAAAACTAAATCTAACAAAACCACAGCAATTATTATTAAATTTATTGCTGCACTGAACAGCAATTCTGCACTCAATATTATAAATACGCAAACCTTTAGGAAAGGAATTGGCCAGCAAATATCTATATATTTGTGCTCTGTCTTTCTTATGGCAGCGAACTCTTTCAAATGTGTTTTCATGGTTGAAGAATCGATGTCCTTTGGAATTGGAATTACCATCTCTTCATCATCAAATTCTGTCAGGGTTAATGATTTCCTTTTTTTGTTGGAAATCCTACAGATGGTTGAAGTACACCTTAAAGACGACTGTGGCAGAATATCGACTCCGAGTAGTAAATTGATGAATGTGCTTTTTCCTGCACTGGTTTCGCCTGAAAAATATTACATTTTCTTTTCAACAAATATCAATACGGATAAAAATAGAGTGAACAGCTACATATATACAATTAATGTTAGGTTTTATTTAAAGTTTCATACATGAAACATGTCAAAATTGTCTGAAAATATTACTGGCAATACAGTATTAAATACAGACATCAACAGCATATAGAATGTAAATAATATATGCGAGCAAGTAATTATTTATGTTTTAATAGTTACAACTATACAAGTTGTTGAAGAATAATTTTCTTTTTTCATGAGGTGATTAAGCATAGAAAGTACACGTACTTAAAAGACACTCTCTGCATTACCCTTGCCTCCGGAAAATTAATATTTTGTGAAAAAAATTAAAGTTATTAAAGCGTTAAATGTACAAAACTATATGTATTACAAAGAAGTTGTTGAAATGGAATAAAACGTAATTTAAGACGTTGTACAGTAATAGAGCTTGAAAAACGGACAATTCTTGAATTCAAGGTATAATGCTTTCGATGTAATTATAATTTGGAAATGGAAAATAATGTTTGAATGATGTTCGAAAAAGAATTGACTTGAGGTTTTTATACTTATTTAAAGGTTGTACTGATCTCAGGTCAAATAAACAAGAAATACTGTAAGGTATTTCAATTTAACAATAATGTCAAAATATCTACAAAGCATATTTTGTATCTCATTTAACTGATCTTTAACACTCTTTAGAAATATTTTGATAGTTGTATTCATTGCTGCTCTGAAGGTTTTGTGAGAATGACAGACTCCATAATATATTCCAAAGTTTTTAAATATGCGGAACATTAGTTTTAGTGTACAATCCTGGAAACGGGTACACGTATCAACCAGTAAGCGTCGACATGATCGGACTTGTTAACTTTTTGCATCAAGAAATGGATGAATCACTGCTGCTGTGAAATGTTTGATCAAAATGACCAACAAAGATGAATTTAGATATTACATTTTGTAAAGTTTGGAGATTGGTCCTCACTAATGAAAAACTGTCTCATCATCCCTGGTGCTAGAGAATAGAATTTGATGTTAAAAAAAATGCTTATCTATGGCAGGGAAAAAAAGTTTATTTGATTTATGTAAATCGAAACTGCTCCTGAACTATCACTGGAAAGTGTTATACAAAATTTTTATATTCTGAGATGGCCATTTCAAGTTCTTATAATTGGTCAGTTTTGAACAAGGTAAGCAATACACAGATGATCTTGCGTGATCTTTCTATAAGGGTTCAAATATAACAACAGAACGGTTGAGATATCATTTGAGCCGATTTAAACCCCAATTAACCTCAAGATTTCAACACTTCTTCTGTTATGTGAACACAGTATATGCATAATGCTTAACTTTATCAATAACAAAAAGTACGAAACAGACACAAAATACGAGGAATGTAATAATCCGCATAAAATACAATACTAATTGTTAAAAATCTACCCCTTTTCTCAGCAGCTGTATTGAACTAAATGTATATTTACTCGTTAATCAATTTTATTTCGGAAAGAGATACTGTGAAGAAAAGATAAGTGAAACCTATGTATTTGATCAGAAAAAAGTGTGAAAACGAGAGTTTGGATGCAAATGAATCTTGTTCATCAGTTGAAAGGTTAGAATACAGCTCTCATCTTCCTACCATCAAACTCGAACTGTAGAATCCTATCTGAGATGACTAGAGCAAAAACTGGAGTGTTAGCTGGAACATTTCTCTCAAACTCAGCAATGACGCATATGTCAAATTTTAATAATTCCTGAGCTTCTCAATCTGTTTCCTGTCATTGAAGACAAACCGTGGATACACATCTGAAAAATCAGCATTACTGATGTTGGGGCTGCTAATGAGATGACCCCTGAAGTTTGCGGCATCTTTGTACACTCTAGCCACTCTATTGTGAATGAAGGATGTGTAGTAGTTCATCGCAGGATACCCTGTGCGTTTAGTGTGACGTAGATGTTGCGCAATCGGTGGTGGTCGAAGATGGCGGCGTTTGTCTGATCATTACTTTTGTCAATATGGAACGCTACGATGACCCACCTGGGTCTTTTGAGTTTAATTTTAGAGTCCAACCTCAAACTGAAAGTCGCGTTCTCCGCAACAGCTCCGCACTGTATCATGCAGTAGCCGATGTCTTTGCTTTCGATCGTTTTGTACAACTGTAACTTGGTCTCATCACAGGGTAGGATGTGTACGACGAACCAAGAGACTTTACTCAACACGATCATAGCCACGTCACTGACACCAGCATCACATTTCATTGATTGAGCCGCTCGATGCGTTGCATCTTCATCTTCATTTGTTTAAGCTCCGTTTCGAATGCATCGATGTCATCCATACCGCCTTTCAATTGTTGATTGAACCACCGTTTTGTTACAGTATCTACAGTGCTTTGGACTTTTCCAGGGTTGGTGATACGATGATCCCTATGTCGGACTCTTGAAGCATCCGCGATAGGGCTGTACATGTCTCTCTTGAAGATCCCAACTTCGTCAAAATTCCAATTATCTGACAG
>JAOXYJ010005925.1:0-12888 GCA_028566555.1 Lithophaga nigra
CAAAAAAATTCAAACATTTTTAGCTTTTAATCCCTTGAAATATAATTACTATACCAACCGTTGCTAAGGAAATGTATGAATTTTAACTTGAAATAAAAGCTTATATATCAAAATTACCAGTGAGATCAAAGATAGGTTTACGATCCCATAAATAAAAAATACACAGCTTACTGTTTTGGATGCACTGTTTAATGCAAATATTTTGCAAAAAACGGGCGAACGATAAAGAGTTAAACCGATTCCGCAAATGACGTCTTTATGAAGTTTTGTCGTTGTTTCGTTACCACTAGTGGCTAACTAGACCTTCGAAAGTTATTTGTTTTTACAGATGTTTGATGCATTTCTGTAAATGACTTATTGTCGAACTTGCTGACAGTGAAATGTCCACCAGTACCATGTGGAGTTACAACAGCTTGCAGTAATCCTGTGACTTGATTTCAATTTTCAATACATACCCTTGGCATGTTGAATCAATCTTCATATTGAAGCTGCTATCGTCAGGGAAAAATTCTAATAATATTCTTCACCAAAGAAAAATCAGGCACCAAGACACCCATGCGCCTATAGGCAAACGACATGACTATGATCTATCCGTGATAATTTATAAGCGTTTTACTCTCACTGATAAGTACGGTAACAATGAGAATATATATAATTTTTGGAAAATATTTGGCGCTTTTTTCATGTCCGCCAGATAACACATATAGGTAAAGTAATAATTTTCAATTAGAAACACACTCGAAAGATAGTAGGAAATCTATTTACAGATGATCATACATATGGACGAAATATATAATACATGTTGTTGAGTACCTAACCATTGTGGTCAAAGCCACATTCATTCATAATATTTACTTCTCAAAACCAACGAAAAATTTTCTATTTTCAATTTTTAAGTCGCTCTGGTGATTTCGGCTTAATTTGTATACAGTCAGCCCCATAGTTTAAGGTGTGTATTGTTTGGCCATTATAATCTCTGTCTGACCGTTCTCTTTCAGTCCAACCTATTGTCTTTCTCTACTGACTTCGAAATTACAGGTTTATATGATTCTGACGCTTTATATCTGAGATATATCCGGGGTTTTTTTTCGCCTGTGTTCAGGTTTAATGCATATGGATTGAAAAATATATGGGTCATACGGGAGAAAACTCCAAGTCAAATTTTTGGTCCATTCTTGACGGTTAAAAAGTTACCACGAATTTTCCGTCTTAAAATTTAAAACTAGACTCAAGCATGCCCTCGCACAGCACGAGGACACAGGAGGTTGAAGAGCAAACAATAATTCATGACTTGTTCATGTTCTGTGCCTGAAAAACACAGATGCCCCGCGAATTCTTCCATACACACTGCGTAACAAAATTCTATGGAATCATTGTTTACAGGGTACAAATTTTCGTGGATTTCATGCATATGAAAATCATAAATGCAATAAATTGGTACATATGGACATTAATGAATTACAGAATCTATTTTGCATTATTACACATAAAGATAATGTTCACAACGAATGTAATTTTGTAATAAATTGAAAAAAATCACAAATCCTGACAATATGCATACTATTGGAATATGTATAAATACTCAGTGAATTGCAATGAATTGATACATAAGGACATTAATGAATTACAGAATCTATTTTGCATTATTACACATAAAGATAATATTCACAACGAATGTAATTTTGTAATAAATAAAAATCAAATCCTGACAATATGCATACTTTAAGAATATGTATAAATACCCAGTGAAATGAAAAGTTCTAGCTTGAGAACTGTGGTAGAAGTAAGGTGGACAAATTTACGAGAAATTGTACAAAAATGTACTAAGTTTAACAATCTGTAGTTTTGTAAAAAAAAAAAAAAAAATGAAAAAATCAAAATATCGATAATATGCACACTTCTGGTATAAATATCCTTAAAGTGAAAAAGTTCTAGCTTGAAAACTGTAACAGGAGTTAAGCGAACAAATCTTGCACTCTCAGTGCAAAATTTAACAAACTAAAAGTTCAACAACCCGTTATTTTTCAACAAAATCAAAACCTGGCAATATGCACACCTTTGGTATATGTATAAATATCTTGCTAAAGGAAAAGGTTTAAGCTCGTAAACTGTAAGAGGAGTAATGCGGACAAACCTTGCAACCTCTATTCGAAATTGAACAAAAATGTACTTCTTCAACAGCCCAAAACTTTGTGAAATATGCAACAAAATAAAAATCATTGCAATATGTACACCATTAGTATATGTTTACTTACTTGTAAAATGGAAAGGTTCTAGCTTGAAAACTTTAAAAGGAGTAAGGTGAACAAACCTTGTATCTTATATGGACGGACGGACGGACGGACATGGGTAAAACAATATCCCACCAGACTTTTCGTCGAGGGTGCATAAAAATATTACTTCAATGAGATCTCCGCAGCCAGGAACCTGTGACCCAAGTAATACATTAGATACTGAAACGAGTAAGGTGAAACCGAAAAGAACAAACATTCAGCGCCTTGTGTAGTCCGAGAAATGTCCGAATTCGGCAACGTCAAATTTGGAAACGTTGCCAAATTCTGCAACTTTCATACAACATCTGTATACAGATAAAAAAATTAAGGTGTTACTGGCTAACACAACTTGTTTATAAAAGTGATTTCTTCCTCTTAACTTGGCCTGTCATGCTGTTTTATTAAACAATTCAACAGTTTGGCAATGAAAAGTTGTTGAATTTTGCAACTTCCTTTTGCTGAATTTGGCAAATGACTTCATATTTGCTTATATTTTTGTACACTGGTGCTAAAATGACTTCACTACATTCAAAGTAATACTTTCATGTAAAGACATGGGTTTTTGTGTTATTTTGTTACTGCCTATACTTGAAAAACCAGATGAAAGTTATTTGCCAACTTTCTTCCAATGACATTGCAGTTATTCATGAAAAAATAATTTAATCAGTGAAAGGTAAGTTTAATGTCTACATAGAAATACAGTCTTCAAATACATGTTCCTTTAAGAAATTTCCAATGGTTAAAAGTACTTTGGTCAAAAACATTTGAGTTTTGGCTCAAGTCTGTCATTTTCCACTTCTCCTGTGTAAGTAACATATTTAGCGAACAATATGCGCATTTCGACAATGTCTCATTACTTGTGCTCGTGGCCTAAAAATATGGGAAACAAAAGCAACATCGAAAAGGTTATAGAGCAGAAATAAATGCCAAAACGACCAAAAAGTTAAAGCCAAAATACCACCTAAGGACAGAGCTATGCACGAGGGAGATATTCCTTAGTTTCCTAAACTTTATTCATTTTAATACAGTAAATTAAAAATTACATGTATCAATTTCATGCCAGTACCGAAATACTAGCAAATGGGCTGAGGTACCCTCGAGGACCTAAGGTCCACCAGCATTGTTATCCACCCAGTGGTATTATTAACAATTTATCATACCAAATCTAGTGCACAATATGCGCATTTCGGCAAAAAATGTCTAATCAGTTGTGCTCAAGCCTACAAATATGGAAACCAAAACAACATCGAAAAGGTTGTAGAGCAGAACTAAATTCCAAAATGACCAAAATGTTTAAGCCAAATACCAGAAATCTGAAATAATGTGATTTATTTATTGGATGGGCAGAATAATTAACACTTAATCCCTGGAAACACTGAAAATATTTGAACTAAGACATACCGAAGAAAATATCACTAAGGGTTTGCACCAAATGTGTCTCTGTTAAATGAGACAACATTTCCTCATTTTCCTCATCCTCAGCTTCTCTCCTGGCCATTATCAATGCGTCTGTGAAATCCCGAATATTTTCTGTAATATATTAAAAGTATGATACAAGGTACCAAAAAAATACAATTTCATAATCATCATGAGATTCATTGAAGTTTTAATTTATCAAAGTAATATCCTTATATAACATACGTAATTTGTCATTTTTCAAGTATTTGGTTTTTTTTTGGTTTTTTTTTCACTACTGTTATAGTATCATAATAAGTTATTATATGTTACACAGGCAAGAGTAAAGTAGTTAAACGTAAATAATATGACCCCTTTAGTCCTGCTGCTATTATTATAGTTAGCCTGAGTCTGAGATAGAATTACCGATGTTGTTTAAATCATTTACAAGAAATGAGCGTTAACTCAAACACAAAAAACAACACTTCAATCAATAGAGAATAAACACAAAAGACGGAATAAACACAGACACAACATCAAATACTAAAGATAGGACAATGAGAACTGCCACAAAAAACCGGAACCCACATCAGGTGCCATATGTCCTGCCACACGTGTCACCCGTCGCACAGCACTGTATACAAAGCCAGTAAAAGTAATTAAACAGTTATAGAGAAAGGACAATATTTTTTAATGATTACCAGAAGTTCTACATTGGACTACACCCTTGTTTTGTGTACTTATAATATATACCGTATTCATAAGAGTGTAAATTTTGAGACATAATGCATTAAAAATAACATCTCCTTATCTTTTCTCTACAACTTTTTCATTAATTGCTTAAATTAAAAGGTCAAAGATCATCTATGTAACAGTGGATTACAGATACGTCAGTCATTGGACTTAGCTAATGACACCATTTATCAGACGATTATGTATGCTCGTTTTAATAGTTCTAGAATATGAATAAATACTACAGATAGTGAGAAATCGAAATTGCCTACACGTGTTAAATAGTTTTAATTCCAATGGGAGGACTTAAACAACGCTGATTATCACACTTACGAGACTGGGATAAATTGTGGAAAAGAGCGATTTCCAAACCAAAACATTTCATATCCTATACTTTACATAGAACATTCTTGATTTTGTAGTCAGCGCGGAATACCGATCATATCCCGGTTGAGTAAAACCAAAGACTTGTAAAATTGGAACTTTGTGCTATTCCGTTTGACATTTAATATTTGACACCATTCGAAAGGAGTTGTCGGCTTGAGTTAGAATACTGAAGGGGGTGCCATTTTTTACTGCGGAATGGCTTCCCCGATCTATTTCTTAATCTGGTTCTGCGATTGTTTGAAAGGTAATGGAATATTGAAGACTAGAGCGCAAAACAGTCTTATTAGCGCAGGTGCATGTGAAAGGATATTTGTAACTTACCGTCATATCATTCAACATGTCGGAATGGTACTAAAGAAGTTTCAAACAAACCAGAAATAAAAGTTTCTTCATGCTCTTTAAACTTCCGTCTAAGCATAGCATACACTTCGATACATAAAGAGTTGAGCTCACGATACTTTTGCGAAGGTCGAATTTTAAGCAAAAATGGGAACATGTCTTCTATTAGGCCGTCTGCAATACCATCGTTAAAATCTTTGTCCAATTTCATAAATCGCTGAAACTCCGGGTCATCTAAATCAACGCTGAAAGAATAAGAGTAAAATAAAGTTAGTGTAGTAATTTCAGATTGAAATAATAGGCTAGTAAACAAAGATTATCAGTTTATATAAATCATGAAAATAAAATGATGAGTCCAAATACGTCCTTTCTGAAGATATGGTTTAAGGATACGTCAATAACTTTGCTATTTTATTGCATTGTTACTGAAAACAATCAAACAAATATATTTAGATTGATCTTTCCCTTCATTCTGAATTAGTATACTGTTTAATGCGAATGACCAGGAAATCAAAATAAAAATTGAAATTTACATACGACAAACGTCCTATCCCAGTCTTTCTTTTAAGTCAAATAACACCCACATATTGTTAACTACGTGTCGCTTTCTTATAACAATATCAACAGAAATGCCACAAGATGCTAACTTTCGCATAACAGAATAGCAAAAATATATAACAGTCTAGCTGTGGATTTATTGTGTAAAGAACACAAATATAAATGTGTAATTTTTGATATACTTCACATGCAATATAGTCATATAATAAAAGTACATGTAAGTAAAAGATTAGTTCAATTTCAGTCTTAAAAACCTAATTAATCTAGGACAAAATGACTATAACAAAGAATAGCAATACTTATTTCAACGTCGACAATTTTATCTTATTTAACTGAAAAGAAACAACTACATCTTTTTTATATTTTTCTAACTTTTAGATATTTTTGTTTTATTCAATATTCTTACCTGGTTAAAGTATTACAGCAAACAACTCAACTGAATGCCATATATAAATCCTTCAGCGTTAATATTGTGCACATCTGCCATATTCTCATATGATAAATTTCGGTAACACCATTTTTATTGCACAAAATATCCGCATTTTGAGAAATAATCTCTCATCAGTTGTGCTCGGTGCCTAAAATATGGAAACCAAACCAATATCCAAAAGCCTGAAGGGCAGAAGTAAATACCAAAATGACCGAAAAGTGGAAGCCAAACAACCAGCTAAGGATAGAGCTATGCACGAGATAGATACTCCTTAGTTTCTAAAATCTGAGTAAATTTTACTGCAGCAAATTTAACTTTTAAACAATTTCATATTGGCACCTAAATACCTGCAATTGGGCTGATGAACATGGGGAAAAAACTAGATGACCTCGGCGCCTACCGAGACTCCAAAGATATAAATATTGATACCTGACCTTCAAAATATTCCAGAAACCAAGAATAGAAAATATCACAAACCGGCAATTTTACTACAAAATGAGCATGACGGTACGTTGTAATTAATTTGACTTAATTTATAACTAACAACAATGATTACGTTAAATAGCCTCTCAAAACACACTGCGACAGAACATAAACCGAATGATCATTTTTCGCTATGTGACATTTTGTGATATTCTGTATTCTGAAATCAGACACAGAAGTAGGAATATTTTGCAAATTACTTATTTCTGCTAATACAGTCAGTATTTTTTCTTAATAATGTGCTTCGAACATCTAATTACCTCTCTCCAAAACATACAGCATTCAAGACATTGAATACCATTAGATCGATGTACGGCTCCGGGTTAAATGGTCCGGTCTGTTCTGCCATTCTATTCAAACACTGCCTCATTGAGTTCTGGACAACTTTCTCTAAAAGACTCCCTGTCATATATTGCCTGTAATACAGAAAGTACATCATTTGATTAAGGAATAAAATAATTGTGAATGGAGGGGCCTCAGTAGCCGAGTGGTCTAGGTAGTTGGTCAAATTTACTATTGACCACTAGCGTGTCAACATTGGGGTTGTGAGTTCAAGCCCGGCTCGTGGCGAGATGTGCTCGACTCCAACCTTAATTAACAAGGATTGCTAGTTTTCCTGGTGAAGGTCGGGATTCTCCTGGGTGCTCTGGATTCCTCCCCCAATCTCGACGCCACGACATAGCTAAAATAATTGCTGAAAGTGGCGTAAAAACACCGTTCAATCAATCAATCAATTAATATTGTGAATGGATAGTGTTTAAAACAATTTGTGTTCTGACAGTTATTCTTATATTAATTTTCAAAAATCACTAGAGGCTAAAGTGGTTGATTTCTTTGCGTAGTTGGTCATAATCTCTGTAGGCAATCATCAGCAGTGTGTTTATTTGTAAATGACTTTCAGCTATTGTAAAACTGAAGTGTCTAATGTGATAGTTTACTGGTAACGTTTAGACTGTGACCTTACTTTCTTCAGGAAATACAGTTGTTATGTCAAGTAATCCAACATCAGATAGAGTTAATATCCTGACGTTGTATAGATTTCTCTTTTTACCTTCACTTTGGTCTTATAATGCTGCCATTAATTCTACATATTATGTAAAATTTAGATTATGGATAAGTCGATTATCAATACTTAAAAAATCATGTCAGGCTTACGTCTTTAACCAACATAAAAAATACCATACGTTGTTGTATTAACATAGCTACAAAGTGGCCTACCCAAAGGTCGGGCGTTCATCGGGTCAGCTGGATAGATGTCCTGGTATTCCTCACCTAATATGTCTGGTAGTCACGATATAGCTGAAATACTGCTGAAAGTGACGGTAAGGACCAACAATCGAACCCTTGATAGGCATTTCTGGGTGTTTTTATAATACTATTGTAGACGAAAATATAAAATTTGGCGTTAACTTATATGAAATGGTACATTCGTATTCAAGCACATTAAAACATTGTTTTAGTTAAATCAATTAAACATTACGAAATCAGTGTTTCACCAGTAGCGGACTTTGTTCCAAACATTTCATGTAAACACCACGATCATACCTATGAATAATTATTTCAAGGTATCTATTTGATCTCTTCGCATTAGCCTGAAGGTATCTTTCAGAACAATAGAAATATTATCAGACACATACCTCAAGGCTTTTCCTGCAATTTTTCTGTGAAGTTTCCACGTTGGTGTGTAATCGGCTACGGCAATATCTTTATATCCCTCAGAAAACAGTTCGACTAAAATAAAATTTAATTACAAACTGTATACAAAATTACTGTAATTTAAAAGAATAAATACAACAGAAATATAATTAGGTTACAGTCAGTGGCTGCATTATGATAATTTAAGTTCAAAGATATCAAAGAGGCATCCAGAACCGTAAATCAAAAAGAACATACAAACATAGACACACAAAAAAAACACTGACTACAAAATATAACACTAAAAACTAAAGACAGAGCAACACGAACCCCACTAGAAACAGGGGTGAGATCAGGTGCACGCTGAATTACCCAAACTTTCGTGTAAGTATCTGATATATTAAAACTCTTTCCAGGAAATAATTTTCTTTGATTCTTATTTCTGGGATAAATTTGTTCACACAATACTGTCTTTGGAAGGTAATATCAACTTACATGAAGCCATCTTAGGTCTATTAGCAAAGTCTGCTTTTCTTTTAACTAGGGCATCTGTTACTACGTTGATATCATTCAAGATGACCATCCTAATTGGTCCTGTAAAGACAGTAGAATTGCTCAAGCGTTATCCTTCAAAATATATAGGTTAGTGTCTATATATGTATGACTAAAATCGGTTACTCTAAACCAACTATGTCCCCCTGAAAAATACATCTAGTTTCACCTGCTAGAATGGAAGTTTCGTATTTCAGGACAGATTGATGACTTAATTTGTACTAATTTATGAATTATGGAATTTACTTTTACTTCAGATGTGGAATGTGACTGGAGTTAATTTTTGGTTATTTTCTATTTCACTGATATTTTGAGGATATGCCTTAATACTTGTATATGGCTTTTGAAGTCAGCTAGACAAGCTGGAGCTTAAATACATATATCGCTAGCCCTGCTGAAAAAGTATTGTAATGTTATTTTTATTTATAACTGTTATTCAATTGTTTTTTCTTAAGTTGTTAATGCATGAATCATTTCATAAATTATGATATCAAGCTTTGACAAACATAGATGATGACTCTTTTTCTATACATTTTAATGAGTACAGGAGAAATTGTTATGGTATTCTCTCGGTTTCACCAAAATGTTAAAAATTTCATTTGACTTGAATAAAGGATAATTGAGTCAGTTTTGAGGGGTTAGCCATTTTTCCAACGAAGCCTGGTATCTGACAAGAGTGTCACTACTACAGTACTGTTCTGTTTTTTGAAATTGAATTGTTTACTTGTGGCCAAAACAAAGTTTAATTGGTGATTTTTTAGACGAATGTTGTTAATAGCTGTATTTGTTGAAATTGCATCCTCAGAAATCTGAAGTGTAATTATCATTGAAAATAGTAGTATACTGAAGAACATATGATTTTTCTTTGATAAACTGTTAATATTTTAACATTACACGTATAAATAAGAATAGAATTTTAACCATTTGAGACATACCGAACTAAAAGACAAGCGTGCTGACTTTAATTGTCTTTTGCCAAAACGTTTAAGGTGTAGAGTTTTACAAATCAAGTGGCATTTAAGCAATCATCAGGTCTTAACGCTGTTTCATAAACTGAAAAGATTTTATGCCTTATGGGTTTGACAAAGCTTGATACAATATAATTTACGAAATGATTCATGCATTTACACCTTCCAAATCGACAAGATTTGAATTACAGTCGACACAGATCAAATTCAAAACTGCGCAATATTAGCATTAACATTCAATCAAACTTAAGTGTGAAAATCCATTAGCACGTAAATTTCAACGAAATTTATTCATTTTTTTAAAAAAGCGGACACTGTGTCGCATGTTGAATGAGTATTTCTTGTTTTTTGGGTGAAAAAAAATATCCCAGAATTATAAAACTCTGAAAAAAATTGTTTGTATATAATCAACGCTTATGTCTAGAAAGTACCCTACTCTGAGTTTTAGTCTATGTTTTGTGACAACAATTTTATAAATGTCAAATACACTGCATAATGCGTTTTGTCTTTTTTCAGTTAATATGAAGAAAAACAAGTTGCATCTTCCAAGTGCACAGCATCTACTAGGTATTATAAAGGAACCTTTTAACAGAATAGTGTCACCAGCGATGTGGCATAATCAGTTTTATTTGAAGGTACAATTTAAAAATGTTAGTGTGACCGGAATTGTTTGCATATTTAAAAACTTACATTTAGTAACTTTCACATTTTAATATATTTCATGCTTTTATATACATTTACGGTTTCTTCATCTAGGTATGTTATAAATTCAATTACGATTACAAGTACATATATTTTATACTTAACTATAATCCCTATTTCAAATAAATGTGGTTTATAAAATAAAAATAGGTAATCTCTGATAATTTCAGTAAGGTTATTACTTTGCTATTCTTTTTTGTTTTGATATTTAGAATTTTTATCGAAATAATTCCATTAAGATAGACCCAACCTGAACTCAGTTCCCTGGCAGAGAAAATATATAAATCATTTGTTTAAAGTTCGAAATTTGGAAAGGTAAAATGTGCGGCGGCATGAGCTTTTTTATCCTCTCATTTCGTGCAATTGATTGTGTCTGCATCATTCTGTTTTACATGTACATTTTGTATTGAGTTATTACCAAAATAGACTGTAAAAACAGGACCATATTTCTTCTTATACTCCGCAAATTTGTCGTGCAGGAATTTCAGACTCAGGACTGAAAGATAAAAGCAAATTATACTGACAGGTATTATATATATGTACTGTAACGTCGTGTTACCGTTGACAACGTTTATAGTTATCCATGAATATATCTACAGATGTGAAACCAGTCGAAGAAAAATGTGATGTTAATTGTGGTCTGTTGATCAATATATTTATCGTGTAACTACTCCTTCATTCTAAATATCGAAAATAAATCACGATTTACCGAATAACGCAGTAATTCACGAATGCGTATGAGCTCATGATTGAATTGTTATCATTGTAGGGTTACGAGTGATTTATTTTCATATTCGGAATGCAAAAGTAGTTATACTGTTTATTAGATACATTTTTCTAATTTGTCTGCGATGATAAGACGTTTAAAGCTTGTTTTTATTATCTGACGCTCAATAATATTTTCGATCGTGCCAACGTAAGTACCGTGACGTCACGCACTGAAATAAACGTTGGTATTCTAGACTAGTAATAGTATGTAAATGTTAAACAGTCAGCTCTCAGACAATAACATGTTGTAGAAGAAGCAACTATTCGCACAAAATATTTTCATTTATTTTATTATATTTTAATTATCCAATCGAAGCTAATAAACTGGATTTCTCCTAAGAGATGAATATATGATAAATAAAAGTAAAAAATCAGGCAATATAAGCCCTAAACATGAACAATCTGGGGGAAAGAACACGTTAACACATGACATATCTCGATTCTAAATTAAATTGTGCTAGCTATAATATAGCTTTGCAAATATTTTGATTTATTGATTAAAGGAAACTAATATTGTAAGACATATGGTGCAAAATACAGAGAATCAAAGGATATTTAATAATAAAGGGGATAACCCTAGGACCATCCCAGCCAAGTCAAGTTTTAATTGGCTCAGTGCTTTCAGAGGAGATTTTTGTACATTATTTCCTATATCTCCTATGGCAAACTATGTTCTGAAGTTATGGCCATCTTGGATGGAGGTCAGTGTCGTCGGAATATTTCAAAGAGGAACACCCAATGACCATCCCAGTCAAGTTTGGTTTATATTGGCTTGGTGGCTTCAAAGAAGAAGAACTTTATATATTTCCCATTAGCTTCTATGTTAAACAATGTTCCGCGGTGGCATCCATCTCCGATGGAGGTCGCAATCATTGGATACAGTTTTGAAAGGGACAACCCAAAAGACAATTCCAGCTAGGTATGTTTTAAACTGGCTTGGCAGTTTCAGAGGAGAGAAATTTTACCCATTCCTCCATAGGGTCCTATGTTTAACAATGTTCTGAGATGGCGGCCATCTTGGATGAGGGTCGTAATCATCGAATATAGGTTTGAAATTACACCACAAAGGATATCCCAGCTAAGTCTGGATCGCTTCCAAGACGTTTACACACCTATAGGGTTCTATGTTAAAATCTGTTCCACAGTAACGGTCATGTTGAATGGAGGTCTGGGCTGTCAAACATAGTTTTGAAAGACGGTAACCCAAGGGCTACTCCTACAAAGTTTGGTTCTAACTGGCCCTGTGGATTGCAATGTATAAAGGTAACGAAAGACGAAGACGAACGCCAAATGATTCCAACAGCTCACATGGTTTTAAGCCAGGCGAGCTAAAAACGGATCTAAGTAGATACAAAAGCCTAACAGAATGTTTATTAATACATAGGAGTTCCTCCTTGTTATTGAGTTACACTCTGTATTCATAAAAACCAATTATGTTACAACTACACTAGCGTTGGGATCACCATATATATATATATTTTTTAAATAAAAACAGATTAATTCCAGGTCAAACATGAATAAGAAAAAAATTGATTTACTCAATTTGTAAGTGTATTACACGAGGAAAAATTACAATTATTTATATGTACATGTATACATAATCTAAACTATAAGAAATATTACGCTCGTAATTTCCGATGAGGGGAAGCGCAAATGGTCCTGGTGG
>JAOXYJ010006034.1:0-12887 GCA_028566555.1 Lithophaga nigra
ATATAATTTTGAAACTAGACACCCTAAGGATGATTGTGGCCAAGTTTGGTTCCACTTGGCCCAGTGGCTTCAGAGGAAAAGATTGTTGAAAAAGTTTACGGATGAAGGACGGACGGACGATGGACGCCAAGTGATGGCAATAGCTCACATGGCCCTTCGGGCCAGGTGAGCTAACAATTTAGAACTGAATCACACGTGATATTTTTCCAGAAGTATTTGTTTCTTTACTTCCGTAACATGCTTAATTGATACTCTAACTAGAAGAATTTCTTAATTGATGCTGTTCAGGTAGTATTTGTTACTGTTACTTACGAACACGAATAACAACTGGAAAGACTAGATACTGTAGCAGTATTGTTATACAGTCATAACTAGTCTTCCAATACAAGTCAGAACTATATTCTTACTAGATGCGGTTCCAGCAGTATTTCTTGGTTTACACACATAACTAGTACTCACCAATACAAGTCAGAACTGCATTCTCACTAGATGATGTTCCAGTGGTATTTCTTGTTCTACAGACATAATTACTACTCACCAATACAAGTCAGAACTGAATTCTCACTAGATATTGTTCCAGCAGTATTTCTTGATATACACACATAACTAGTACTCACCAATACAAGTCAGAACTGAATTCTCACTAAATGATGTTCCAGTGGTATATGTTGTTCTACAGACATAACTAGTACTCACCAATACAAGTCAGAACTGTATTCTCACTAGATGATGTTCCAGCAGTATTTGTTACTCTGCAGAAATAACTAGTACTCACCAATACAAGTCAGAACTAAATTCTCACTAGATGATGTGTCAGTAGTATTTGTTGTTCTACAGACATAACTAGTACTCACCAATACAAGTCAGAACTGTATTCTCACTAGATGTTGTCCCAGCAGTATTTGTTACTCTGCAGACATAACTAGTACTCATCAATACAAATCAAAAATGAATTCTCACTTGATGATGTTCCAGAAGTATTTGTTACTCCGCAGACATAACTAGTACTCACCAATACAAATCAGAACTGTATTCTCACTAGATGATGTTCCAGCAGTGTTTGTTACTCTGCAGACATAACTAGTACTCACCAATACAATTCAGAACTGTATTCTCACTAGATGATGTTCCAGCAATATTTGTTACTCTGCAGACATAACTAGTACTCACCAATATAAGTCAGAACTGAATTCTCACTTGATGATATTCCAGCAGTATTTGTTATTCTACAGACATAACTATGTACTCACCAATACAAGCCAGAAATAAATTCTCACTTGATGATGTTTCAGTGGTATTTGTTACTCTGCAGACATAACTAGTACCCACCAATACAAGTCAGAACTGTATTCTCACTAGATGATGTTCCAGCAGTATTTGTTACTCTGCAGACATAACTAGTACCCACCAATACACGTCAGAACTGTATTCTCACTAGATGATGTTCCAGCAGTATTTGTTATTCTACAGACATAACTATGTACTCACCAATACAAGTCAGAAATAAATTCTCACTTGATGATGTTCCAGTGGTATTTGTTACTCTGCAGACATAACTAGTACTCACCAATACAAGTCAGAACTGTATTCTCACTAGATGATGTTCCAGCAATATTTGTTACTCTGCAGACATAACTAGTACTCATCAATACAAGTCAGAACTGTATTCTCACTCGATGTTGTCCCAGCAGTATTTGTTACTCCACAGACATATTTAGTACTCACCAATACAAGTCAGAACTGTATTCTCACTAGATGATGTTCCAGTGGTATTTGTTACTCTGCAGACACAACTAGTACTCACCAATACAAGTCAGAACTGTAATCTCACTTGATGATGTTCCAGCAGTATTTGTTACTCTGCAGACATAACTAGTACTCACCAATACAAGTCAGAACTGTATTCTCACTTGATGTTGTCCCAGCAGTATTTGTTACTCTGCAGACATATGTACCATCATCTTCTGAGGTAAAGTTGTTTATCGTCAAAGATGGATTTTCTGTGGTTCCTCCAGAATATTTTTCCGGTTTTGCTGATACATCAATAGTTTCAGAACCTCCAGCATTTGTCTTTGTCCATGAAATATCACTAGCTGCTGGGCTTCCTGATACAGTACAGATAATAGTATGACTATTCCCTCTGATGACATCTGAGGTGGTTGGAGATATGTTGACTGTAAGTAAATCTGAAAAAACATTTCCATTAAGCAGTGAATAAATACTGAATTCACTGGGAAAACAACTGAAATGTCTTACTCTTTAAACACAATAATAAGAAATACATACTAGCTGACATGAATTAGACAATATTATGATAGATATAGATACAAATGTTGTAAGGAAATTAGTTTTGCAAATTTACACATTTAAAATAAATTTCCTATTAAAGTAAATTCAATTACATACATGTAACACATACAAATGAACAATTTAGAACTGAATCTCACGTGACATTTTTCCAGAAGTATTTGTTTCTTTACTTTCATAACATGCTTAATTGATACTCTAACCAGAAGACAATCTTAATTAATGCTGTTCAGGCAGTATTTGTTACTGTTACTTAGGAACACAAATAACAACTGGAAAGACTAGATAATGCAGCAGTATTGTTGTTCTACAGTCATAACTAGTCTTCCAATACAAGTTATGACTTAATTCTCACTAGATGCTTTTCCAGCAGTATTTCTTGGTATACACACATAACTAGTACTCACCAATACAAGTTAGAACTGAATTCTCACTAAATGATGTTCCAGCAGTATTTGTTGCTCTGCAGATATAACTATGTACTCACCAATACAAGTCAAAACTGTATTCTCACTAGATGATGTTTCAGCAGTATTTGGTGTTCTAAAGACATAACTGGTACTTACCAATACAAGTCAGAAGTGGATTCTCACTAGATGATGTTCCAGCAGTATTCGTTCTACAGACATAACTAGTACTCACCAATACAAATCAGAACTGAATTTTCACTTCATGATACTCCAGCAGTATTTGTTGTTCTGCAGACACAACTAGAACTCAGCAATATAAGTCAGAACTGTATTTTCACTCCATGATGTTCCAGCAGTATTTGTTGTTCTACAGACAAAGCTTAGTTCTCACAAACAAAATCAGAACTGAATTCTCACTTCATGATATTCCAGCAGTATATGTTGTTCTACAGACATAACTATTACTCACCAATACAAGTCAGAACTGAATTCTCACTCCATGATATTCCAGTAGTATTTGTTTTTCTACAGACATAGCTAGTACTCACCAATACAAGTCCGAAATATATTCTATTGAGGTGTTTTTATAGCAGTATTTGCTGTTCTACAGACATAGCTAGTTCTCACCAATACAAGTCAGAACTGTATGCTTTGAGGAGTTTTTCCAGCAGTATTTGTTGTTCTACATACATAAATGGTACTTACCAATACAAGTCAGAACTGAATTTTCACTTCATGATGTTCCAGCAGTATTTATTATTCTACAGACATAACTAGTACTCACTAAAGCAAGTCAGAACTGCATTCTCACTAGATATGTTACAGCAGTATTTGTTGTTCTAAAGACAGATCTGGTACTTACCAATACAAGTCAGAAATGTATTCTCACTTGATGATGTTCCAGCAGTATTTGTTGTTCTAACGACATAACTATTGCACACCAATACAAGCTAGAATTGATTTCTCATTAGATGATGTTCAACAAACATAACTTGTACTTACCAATACAAATCAGGACTGAATTCTCACTTTGTGATGTTACAGCAGTATTTGTCACTCTGTAGACATAATCAGTACTCATCAAAACAGGTCAAAACTGTATTCTCACTTGATTATGTTCCAGCAGTATTTGTTGTTCTATTTGCTGTTCTACAGATATAACTACTACTCACCAATATGAGTCAGAACTGTATTCTCACTAGATTCTGTTCCAGCAGTATTTGTTGTTCTACAGACATAACTAGTACTCACCAATATAAGTTAGAAATGTCATGACTGTATTTTCACTAAATTCTTTTCCAGCAATATTTGCTGTTCTACAAACATAACTAGTACTCACCAATACAAGTAAAAACTAAATTCTCACTAGATGATGTTCGAACAGTATTTGTTTTTCTACAGACATAACTAATACTCACCAATACATGTCAGAACTGTATTCTCAATAGATGATGTTCCAGTAGTATTTGTTATTCTACAGACATACCCAGTACTCTCCAATACAAGTTTGAACTGAATTATCACTTGATGATGTTCCAGCAGTATTTGTTGTTCCACAGACATTACTAGTAGTCACCAATACAAATCAGAACGGAATTCTCACACTTGCTGTTAAAGCAGTAATTGGCACCCTACAAACATAACCAGTACTCACCAAAACAGGTCAGAACTGTATTCTCACATGATGATGTTGCAGCAGTATTTGTTGTTTTATGTTGTTCTTCAGACATAACTAGGATTCACCAATATGAGTCAGAATTATATTCTCACTATATTCTGTTCCAGCAGTATTTGATGTTCTGCAGGCATAACTAGTACTCACCAATAGAAGTCAGAAATGTATTCTCACTATACTGTGTTCAAGAAGCATTTGCTGTTCTACAAACATAACTAGTACTCACCAAAACAAGTGAAAACTAAATTCTCACTAGATGATGTTCAAGCAGTATTTTCTGTTCTACAGACATAACTAGTACTCACCAATACAAATCAAAACTGTATTCTCACTTCGTGATCTAACAGCAGTATTTGTTCTACAGACATCAATCACGTTTTTACATTGTTTTCCTAAAATATTTGTTTCCTACTACAAAGCAATGCCAATTTACAGAGAGTAACAATGTAGTTAGCAATAGAAATGATCGATCCTTGTTCCTGATATAAATCGGCCAAAGCCGTAGAGATTTCAGAGTGCTATGGAATAAATGTAGAGTTTAACAAGTGATATTGTTCTGTTTTGTCCAATACGCTAAGTCGTTCGGTTACTACGTTTTGGTGCGGAGAAGCATCATCTGTTTGTTTTCTGAATCCGTGTAGTCAGTATCATGCACTATTGATTAGAGGAAAGATGCTTTACACATAGGCCGGTTAATTAAAAATACACTGTTCATTTTTATTGTATTCATCTCCGTGTTCTCATAGTATTACGTCTATTTATAAAAAAAAATCTGATTACGGATTGACATACTTGGATGTAAGCTTTTTAAACGCTTTTCTGAAATTTTTACTGTACTGCTAAGAACAGGTTTAACGAAATTTGAATGGTTTACAAGTCAGCACAGAAAGTCTTTGAAAATGAAACTATAGGTGACAAATAGATGTATAGGTTAACGAAGTCTTATAATGGCGAACAGTTCATCAGCCAGTTGTAGTTTGTGTGTAAACTGATGCTGATGTAAAATTCAGATCACCACCGGACAGTTACAACATTATAACTGCAAGTTTGATACATAAGGTGATGTCCATAATTAAAGATCATATGCAGGTTTTTTTTTTAAACATAGTATTCTTTCATTTCAATTTAATTTTGAAGTACTCAGCATAATCTTTAAAATCACCTAATTTTAATGCAAAAAATTATACAAATGTTTCAATTAGTGATATTAATTCTGAAGACGAAATTAACCTTCCCTGATTACTCCCCTTTGAAATACTCTTCAATTCAATTGTTTTGACGTCATATGTGACAAAAAAGTCCAGGAAATCAGCAAATTTTTATGACGTTGATATGCATTGGTCTATTTACGACTGTTCTTGTTTCGTCAGTGGGATTTCAGACGTCATATTTACCATTCAGTGCCTTGAAAAGGGAGGCAAGCAATGTAAACTATTATACTTTTCCAACGCGGGAAATTTACAACCTCATTTTTAACGGCAGCAGGGACCAATAAACCGAAAATGCATTGTGTACTTTAAAGTTATGTGTTTTTACCTACAAGAAGCAATAATGATACTGGTACGTTGAAAAAACGCTGAATATGACCATTAAAACTCTATTTAGACAAAATATCTAAATAGATTTTATATTTAAATAGATTTTAATTATGGACATCATCTTATGTATAAAAATTACTGTTAATATGTTGTAACTGTCCGGTAGTGGTCTGGATTTTACATCAGCATCAGTGTACACCCAACGACAACTGGATTGATGACATTGCTGATGAACTGAAAGGTTAGTCTGGAGACCAATTTGCCACCGATGGTTCATTTTCAAAGACTTCCTGTGTTGACATGTAAACCATTCAAATTTCGTTAAACCTGCACAGTGTGTCCTTAAAACAGTATTGTAAAAAACTTACGTTTGTCTTTTTAATTCTTCTTTTAAAAGAAAAGAAAGAAAAATATTTTTTTCAGCTGACAATTGTATTGAAATACCGTTTAATATGCTGCAAATTTAATTTCACAGTTATTACAATTCATATCACGCATTAGAATGTAGTAAATTACTTGGAGATTAGAAAACAAGATAAAATGTTTTTCACTAAAAACCTCCATGCCTATTCAAGTCTAACTTGTTTACAATTTGCATTACATTACATTATCATTTTACTGTCTTGTAAAAACCCTATCGATCGGACAATTTTATTTTACACTCTATTCAAATTTTGCAAAATGCAGAGACTTAAAAACCAGTACTCATGATTGTCGTACAATAAACTTAATTAGTCAAATACATTCAACTGAATAGCAAAATAAACGTATGCATGAAGTTTAATGTTTAACGGCAATAGAACTGTAATGTTGTCATTTGAATTGCGGTTGACATTAACTTTTTAACTTTATCGATTAAATGCGGCTGCAAAAAAAAGTCGATTGGATAAACTTTTTTCTCGTTCATGCACTCAATTTTTGTCACAACCAATTTAAGACCATAATGTTTAGGCAGTTATACGAGGATATTTAAGTACCAAGTCAGTGCAAATAGCGATTTAAGCTGAAGCAGTTCTAAATGAAAATCCTTCGTTCGTCAGCCGATTATCACGCAGTTGGTACAGCCCGAAAACTCTTCGTATTAGTTTTAAACCCGAAAGTACAAATTTAAACTGTGCTGATTCACTTTTAAACATTCCGAAATTATGCATTGAACTATGCTGTTTCATTTTTTTGTAGACTGTATTACATATCATATAACATAACACATAAAGACGGTCAATCTGTATGACATGAAGGTCATTTTGACATAGTTTCCTGTTGTACAAGATGAATCATTATATAGCTTCGTTGTTGAATAAATGTTCTCACCATAAAGTAGAAGAGTCATACGTCATAAAATGTTGGTTACCATTTTCGATTGGACGGTATAACAATACGAAATATACATTATTATATTATTATTGTACAAAGTAAAAGATACCAAGATTGTAATTCAAGAACATTAACCAGAACCGTAAATAATGGACATTCAATTCAATCAGATCGTAAAAGCACTGTTCACTACGTATTCTAGTTACCCAGATACAGAACATGAAAAATGAATCGACAAAAAAGTGTAATATTGTTAGCGGTAACACAGGTCTCGCTGTAAGGTGTAGTTACACAAAAGAATTGACACAAAAGTGTGTAATGTTGATGGTAATATAGGTTTAGTTCTAGTTACCAGATACAGTGAAATATGAATTGACAAAAAGGTGTAATATTGCTATCGGTAACACAAATTTACCTCCAACCTGTAATGTGTAGGTCTAGTTACAAAATACACAACATGAGAAATGAATTGACACAAACGTGTGTTATGTTGTTAATGGTAATACAGGTTTAGTTCTAGTTACCAGGTATAGAACATGAGAAATAAATTGACAAAAAGTATAATATTGCTATTGGTAACACAGATCTAGCTGTAAGGTGTAGTTCTAGTAACAAGATACACAACATGAGAAATAAACTAACACAAAAAGTGCGATTTTGTTCTTAGTTTACTAGTTATGAGACACAGAACATGAGAAATTATATAACTAAAACCGTGACAAAAGGTACAATAATGTTCTCAGTTACTTAAGTTTAGCCTTAACATGTAGTTCTAGTAACGAGATATAAAACATAAGAAATTATTTACATAAAAGTGTAATTTATAGATTTATCTGAAATTTGTAGTGCTAAGACACAAAACATGCAAAATAAACTATCATAAAATGTACAATACTGCTTCCTGACAACAAAAGTTTAGGTGTAAGATGTAGTTCTAGTTACAAGATACAGAACATGGAAAATGACCTAGTGGAAAAAAGCTATGTTGTTTTTGGTAACACAGGATTAGTCGTAAGGTGCAGTTCTAGTTAAAAAATACAGAACATGCATGAGTAATGAACAAGTACCAAAAATACGATGCCAATTGGCAACATATGTTGGGGTATAGGGTGTAGTTATGGTTACAAAATACGAGTAATGAACTTATACATAAAAGTATGATGTTGTTTTCAGTAACTCAGGTTTTACTGTAAAGCGTATTTCTAATTACAAGATACAGACCATGAGAAATGAACTAAAACACAAAATATAATATTGTTCTTTGTAACAGAGGTTTATAGCTGTAAGGTGTAGTATCAGTTACAAGACACAGAACATGAGAAATGAACGAATGAAAAAAAGGACCATGATGTTTTTGGTAACACAGGTGTAGTTCTTGTTACAAAAATTAAGAAATAAAAAGCACTTAATTACGATGCTATTTTTGTAGCACAAGTTTGCTTGTAAGATGTAGTTCTAGTTACAAAATACAGAACATGAGAAACCACCTAACACAAAAAGTAAGACGTTTATTGTAGTAACACAAGTTTAGCTGTACGGTGTAGTTCTAGTTACAACACACAGAACATGAGAAATGAAATAACACAAAAAAGTAAAATGTTCTTCTTAACCCAAGTTTAGCCAGTCACAATTCACAGTGCATGATAAATATTACACAAAAAGTACGAGGTTTTGCGGTAACACAAGTTTGACTGTCAGGTGTAATTCCAGTTACAAGATACATAACATGAGAAATGAACTACTGCAAAAAAGGTGCAATGTTGTTTTTGGGAACACAAGTTTGGTTTTAAGATGTACTTCTTGTTACAAAACATAGAAGATCAGAAATGAACTAACACAAAAGAATGCCATGTTGTTCTTGGTACCACAAATTTATCTGTAAGGTGTAGTTCGTACTAGATGCAGAACATGAAAAATGAACGTACAATGTTGTCTGTAGTAATACAAGCTTTGCTGTGAGGTATAGTTCTAGTTACATTACACGAAAAATAAACTAACACAAAGAGTACAATGTTAATTGTTTTTGGCAACAAAAGTTTAGTTGTACGGTGTACTTCTAGGAAAAAGATATTATGTAACACAAAAGAAAGCAAAGCTGTTTTGGGCAACAAACGTTTAGTTGTACTGTGTACTTCTACGAAAAAGATATTATGTAACACAAAAGAAAACAAAGCTGTTTGTGGCAACAAAAGTCTAGTTGAACGGGGAACTTCTAATAACAAGATATTAACTAATACAAACTAGCACATTTTGTTTGTCTGTTTGATTTTTTGTTGTTTTTGGGGGGATGGGGTTGCAACAATGCTGTATTTCTAGTATTAAGATACAGAGCATGAGAAATGAACTAAAACAAAAATCAAATAATGAAGGTCTTGAGAGTCGCCAAGTTTAAAAACTGGATATTCATTGGAGCTTTAGTTCATATTGAATTTGACTGTGATAACTTATTATTGGGTTAAGAAATAATATTACGATTTCCACCTGATAAAAAATCAAATGAATAAGCATTGAAGAAGTATAAGGTTGTAAATTTATTCAATTTTTCAGAGTACTAAGTGAGTTTTCGTGGAAAATCAATTGGGAAATCCATAAAGAAATTGGATAAGGATAATTTTGTTTAATGCACATGTGGTGTACTACCTCTGTGTGAAGGTGAAAACCATATAATGATTTAAATAGATGTGCACGTACAATTTTTTTGCTTCATGCAAATATTCATACGGGTACTACATTTGTATGAAATTTGATGTTATACATCTATTCTGGGGTCAAATGATAACCACAATATGTGTATATTTACGAGATTAAAAATGAATCAGTTTACAATATGCATGCATGCCGCGTCATCTTTACATTTAAATGACCTTAAGTTATTATTAAACCATAACATCTCACTTGTGAAATTCAGTGATTCGGAATTCCTGTATACATCCGCGTCAATCCGATGATATACAGCATATGTCTGAACCTTCCGCCACGAATGTGATGAATCAATTAGCGTTTTAAAATACAATTAATCATACATTATTTAAAATATAATTAAATCATGCATTATTTAAGACTAGCACAAAAATGTCAGTTTTCGCGATGATGCTTCGTCCAGTTTTATATCAAACCTGCGAACTATTTCCTCCACAACACACAGTATTTTGGCGGTAAACATGATCAAAAGCGTCCTTGGTAGAAACCTTGTTATGAAAACAATGAGTCGCAAGCTGAAGTTCGGCGACTGAAAAACGATGTTATAAGACAACACAAATTTGAACAAAAGGAACTAAAAATAAAACGACATGAACCCCCTCATGAAAGCGATTGTGAAGTTCTAAGCTGAAACCCTGTAAGTAAGTCACAAGTTAGTACAGAGTGATTATAATGATTTTAATAAATGACAGATATATTGAAATTTATAACCAATCAATTCTTGTTTTGCATTTAGAATTGCACTTTATACAGCTATATCTTTGTTAACAAGAACACTGTACTGAAATCATGATGGTCTGTGGTAAAGACAGAGGAGGGAACAGCAGTATTACCATGATCCTAATAATTACTGCTTGTAACTCTCTAGTAATATCCCTCACATAATTTGTCCCATGTCACAAGTTGACAGGGACTAAAAATCGTCATTTTCCATCATATCCAATAAAATGGTTACATTTATATTTGCGTCATTTCATCAACTGTGGTTGATAAAACTGTCTTTGTTTAACTGATAGAATATTTTCTCATTTGATTCAAAATCCAATACATCTTGCCTTCTGTTAAAATCCCCACTTCACTTTGGTGCTACTTAATTAAAACGACATGGTTATTACCGTTAACCTTGGCGATCTTCTATGTGAAGGTTTCTTTACCAATCTTAAACCAGAGTTATCGCTTGGCAGATTTCGAGTGTCCTTATTTCTGCCAACTGTTAATGGAAATCTGGTGATTTATTCTCAATGGTTATTGATCACGTTATATATAAATGGAAGTTGACAGTCGCAGATCATTAGGCCAAGTAAATATGTAGACAAGAAACAGTCTGTCATCACCTCAGTGTACAAAAATCACTATGGCGTACATGGCTTTTCACTATGAATATTATGGCGTATGTGTCAGCCGGGAGTTGTGTTTGCTTGTTGGGACTTCTCGTTCAGCAAATTTTCAGCTATTTCATGACTACAAGATAGTCCGGGCAACTATCCAGCTAACCAGGTGAAACCACGTGACCTTGGGTAGGTGTCTGGGAACCTAACTCATGAAGCGTACTGAGCAGTGCCCGAAACCATATACAGCGACATGATGCTAGTGACCTTAACCCTCGGCCACCAAGTCCCAAGGCAGTTCGAACGTCCATTTAGTTTGTACAGGAAAATATAACAGTTTCTTAGAATGTAACTAATGATATTCTGACGTCATGTCTCCTCCACAGAAGTAATGTTTTCTGCTATTATATTTAAATCATGCTGACGTCACGTTTTCTCTTCCAGCGTGAGGGTTTGCTGCAGAACTGTACTCTGTGCGAATGTCTGTATTTCAAAAACCTTACAAAAAAATCTTTGCTGAAGAAAGAGCACGTGTTTTAGCTCTAACACATGATGTATTCGAGGTTTATATTTTTCAACATCAATACAAAACATTACCTGCTATAAAGATGTGTTTACATTTATGAACTTTATGAACACGTGCAAATAAATGTTATATTTTTTATATTAGTGCACTGAAAAATTAAAATACAGCTTTTCGAAAATATAAAATCATGAAACTGGTTAATGTTTTCTTTTATATCAGTCTAGTTGTCACATGTTGAAAAGTTTCAATATTTTTCGTATTATAAACGGTGACCAAAATAAAACAAAAAAAATATGAAATAGAAGCAACCTAAAAGCAAGCACAGTTTTAAATGTAGTTGGCAACTTCATTCTGTCATGTGCATTTCTGTTGAATGAACAACATGACGTCATAAGCATTCAACGTCACAAACATTCGACATTATAAATGTATCAATATGATGTTCATATTCACCGGGCCTTAAGGCACAAAAAACTTCGGTTAATAAAATAAGACATTCTGGTAAAAAAGTTTATTTTATTTACAGTATTGTCAGCGCATGTACCACAGTTTAAGTAATAAATAGTTAATAAAACATTTGCTGCATACTATATACTCAGTTCATACGGACAAACCCTATCAGCCATTTCCGATTGTACCATGATTTGACAAAGACATAATATGTAGATAAGTTTTTGTATATGGTTTGATTACATTTCTCTCTATGTCACGTACACATGTTACCCTGGAACTCACAGCCATGTCCATATTTTTTCCGCCAAAAGGTATTGTATCTGAGAGAGCACCTTATGGTAGAATATTATATTAATTTCAGGAGATAGCCCCTGGAAAAAGTTTTCATAAATGATAGATATTATACTCATTTTAGACAAATTAAAGTGTGAATATACACACTGCAGTTACATCGGTTTTTTCATCATCTACTCAGGGACTGTGCAATATTTATCTGATGGATTGGCCAGTACAAATGGGGAGGGGTAAAAAAACTTTTAATCAGAGATATTTGGAGGACAAAATCCTTTTTTGATAAAAAAAAAACATGGTAGGGCACATTTTTTGGAAAGAAAAATTTAAGAAATAAAAGTTAGA
>JAOXYJ010006143.1:0-12887 GCA_028566555.1 Lithophaga nigra
CTTCTTGGAAATGACTTAGAATTGGTCAGTTTAGAACCAGGTGAGCGATACAGGCTCAGGTGAGCCTCTAGTTAAAATTCGACTTTATAGGAGAGTGATATCCGCAAGGCGGTTTGACTTTGTCACGACATACATTGTACATAAGGTACACTGCAGCATTCATTTGGTTTTCCTTTCTCACTTGTGACATGCGCCATACAGACCGAAATTGTGTGATGTTTCATTTGTAAATGTACTTCATGTAATTTTTTTAAAAAATCCTTGAAATGACAGTGCAAGACTAAATTGTCAATTGTTCCTGAATATGCTCGTAATATGAAATGTTAAGCATGAAATTATTCCACTTTTGCGATCGCAATTTCTTGAGATACAAAACTTATATGATATTTTCTTTCATTTTCACTGTACTGATTAAAGAATTGCTTAGGTGACCGAGTGGTTAAGGTCGCTGTCCCATGACCATTAGTCTAACATCGTTTCGTGGATTCGATTCCTCATTTGCTGAGGTTTCCAGAAACCTACGCAAGGCCAACGTTCTGAGCTTTCGTCCCAAGTAAATCTAGTATACAGTAGCTGAATAATTACAGGAACTGGCGATATACCCTAACCAGAGGCATATAAAATCTTAATTATATATCTCTGTCCAAACTTATTAAAGATATTCAGATTTCTAGCAAATTAATCAATCCACCATGCTCTTTTCGTCTGCTGTTGGTCTTTTAATATGTTAAACTATGTTTCAGTTCTTTTAAATAATGGATTTGATGGTCCTGTGCAATTATTTACCTATCGATACTTCAGGAATTTGACAGAGTTTTTTATAAGGATTATACACTTCTAACGCCATTTAAATTTTTCCCAAAAATGTCTTCAGTAGTAAAATACTCATTTTTTAAACTTTTTCCATATTATTAAATGTGCTTTTCCTTTTAATAGGGGTGGTCAGGATTAAGGTAAGTCTACCCACAAGGTTAGCGGATTAAATTGGATTAAACTATCTGTTACCCCTAAAGCTGAACTTAAAGATTTTACCTGTTGACTAAAATATGACCATTTTTTCACGTGTGCAGAGAAAAAGTCTCCTACAGTAGGTGTTCATTATTTGTCACGTGCGAACAGTCTGAACATGCAGACAAATGTTTGTAAAATTTAGATTGCGAAATGTCTTTCTAATATCTAAAGGAACTCAAACAGAGTTTAGAAAGGCAATCAGAACAAAATATACCTTTTTCCAACTGATTCAGTGTATATTTGACGAGTAATTACCACAATTAATTGTTTGGTCAATTTTTCAACAACATAATGAAATTATAAAAGAAATATGAAACCATTTTTAATTGAAATATATCGGGGGAAATTATAAAAGAAATATGAAACCATTTTTAATTGAAATGTATCGGGTATTTCATGTTGGTATGTTACGTAATTTTGGTTGTACTCTGAATAATCTAGAAAGTAAACAAGTGCTGAAATAGATTGATGAAAGGGGAATATTTTATAATCGCTGTCTATGTTTTATGGATTTACTTTGTTCCAATAAAAACTATTTCCGTATTGAAAAAAAAAACATTGTGCATAAATGATATTATTTTTTGAATGTTGGATGATTATATAAGTTGTTGAATCAATTGTTAATAACTTTGTAATAGAAATGACGATTTTCTTCTTGGAGTAATTTATACCTTCAGATGATTCCCTTGTAGCATAAAATGGATGAATGATTTAGGTCTTGCTACATACAATGTCATGAATGTGTAATTCATTCAGTTTTAACATTTATTAGCACCATTCAGTTTTAAGATTTTGCATCACATTTCAAAGACGTAGATTGAGATGAAATCACATTACTTGGCCAAAACTTGTACAGTTTCAATTCCTGGTCTAAGCGCGTGTTCATGGCAGTGTAGAAGCCAGGTTGCGGCTTGCTTAATTCAGACACTAAATGATTAGAACCTACTTACCGTTGAAGGAGTTCTAGAATAGCCTCGCTTATCATCATAAACTCCTGGATCTAATGACGTCTTTATCTGTCTGCTGTCCACGGAGCTTTCTTCTGAATCATAATTTCTTCTTGCCTACAATCGTCAGAATATATCGGTTATGTAGCAGATTTAGCCTGCAATTACTTTGATATTTGTTATGGAAAAAGGTTCGTGCTTTAAGGACTTTTTATCATTCTTTCTTTCTCGTCAGCATCTACACTTAATAGTCTTAAAGGAGGAACGTGAATATAACGTTGTTATACATTACAATTCAAACAACCGCCCCTCCGCCTGTTAAATGCGGTACACACTGTACATGTATGTGAGGCAAGTTCCATAGACTTATAATAGGGGTCGAACTCAATTATCAAAATACTTACTTGCGAAAATTTTTACATACATGTACTTCCGAATAGAGGCGTCTTCCTCTGAAAACTTAGAGACACTGCAGGAGATAATGAGCATAAGGCTATCGTTATACATGTACATGTATTTCCGTATTTTTGTTTGCTTTTTTCAAATATTCATTATGCAGAAATATGTTTATAAAACAGGGGAGCAGGTTCAAGTCTTTTAAGCTAGATTTTGAGTTTATGTTTCTATTTACATTTGATTCATTTCTAGTACAAAACTCCAGAAGGCTAATGGGGAAATGTCGAAAATTTTTAGGCTTTAATGATAAATCTGTGTTACTCCTTGAGAGAAGGAATATATAATATTTTTTACAGAAATTTTAATTTCTTTGGGGAGAAAATTTATCGGTCGAAAGTATTGTCATAAATTTATCAAATATCACCTTGCAATTGTATGTAAAATTTATTTTTGTGAAAATAATAGAACGAACCTTAGATAAGTGTATCAATGGAAGTTTGGAAACAAAAGTTTTACTTACCTTTGAAGATTTGGAATGACCATGTTTATCATCATGTACTCCAGGTTCTAGTGACAGTCTGATTTGTCTACTATCGACAGAACTTTCCTCTGAATCATAGTACTCTTTCCTTGCCTTCAAGTAAAATAATTTTGGATCAGTTTAATTGAAATTTTTATTTGCAAAAAGTTTAACAACTAAAATGAAACCGACCCTTTCTGAGAGTTTATTTGAGATCAATCAATCCCTGCAATCTTTCGATTTTTTCATAACTTTTCAGTTTATAATACGAGGTAAAATACATAAATAAAATTAATTTGTCATGAATTTTGAGGCTTTATGCACACTGAACATCTTTATTAATGTATAGTTTATTATAAGACTATGCGTGTACTACATGTACTACATGTATGAGTAATATTTGTGACGGACAGTTCGTCAGATGCATAACCTTTAAAACTAACAAAATCTAGCTGAATAATCCCCAAGAAAAACCTCTAGAAAGCTGTAACTTAAAAATTCCACATAAAAATACTATGATTTTTCACGTAATCCAAAACAAAAAATAGCTGCCAATTTGTGATATCCATAAATAAGTAAATTGGCAAATTATATATAACCCCCCTAAAATACAAATGTATGTAGTATGAGTCTAAGTGTCTTGAAAACATGAAAGCCGTCCCCAGCTCTTTAAAGATATCATTGCAACAGATCAGAGATGAATTTTACAAAATATCCATTAAAATGATAAATCCTTTTATATAGTATGATACTAGTGTTACTGTTTTAGATGAAAATGTTTAAATAGTCGTTCATAATTTTAACATATTCTTTTGTTTGGGTTTTCCAATGACAGATATTGTGATCACTGATCCATAGAAAATGACACAGTTTGTATACATTTCATGGTATATTAGTCTGATTTTATTTCTTTACTAATCATATTGATTTGTATTATTTATAGAACATTAGATCAATAGAATGTTTCATTTCATAACATCTCTTTGGAAAATACTTATTTGTAATTGAAAAATAAAGAATGATAAATCAAAAATAATCAGGAAGTACGAGGTATGTCATATATAATATCTGATTTACATTTAAGAAATTTACATTTCCGAATACAATAAAGGTAACAATACGAAACTTGTTACTTACGCCTCCTTTTAATCCGTTCATAATGTTTGACGAAATAAGTTTTTCACAGCTTTATAGCTTTTTTGTTTTTTACCCATTTCTACCCGTCCTACCCCAAAACGGAATGTTTAAATCAGCCATGATTCAAACAGAGCGCTTCATCTTGTTTGTGCTTGGTCATTCACCTGACACGCACCACGTGATATTTTAAACCAGGTATAAAAAAGATTCTAATATAATGGGTTACGTTATGAATTTAAATCAGATATGTTTTTTTTAACTAAAATATCATGTGTTGGAAAACTGAAAATAGGATTGTTGATGCCCGTTTCGAGTAACATGTACCAAAATGTCAAGTTTCTTAACAACTGATTTTTTGGAAAAAAGTAAACTCAAGATTGATTTTAGTCCAATCAATACCAAAAGTTTCAACAAACAGCTGTGGTTTTTGAGATCGATACGGATATTTTTCCATGTGAAATGAAGAGACCAATATTGCTTCAAGGAAGGAACAAATGCCACTGTTTAGACATGTCATGCCCAAACGATATTCTTCTTCCAATTTTTTCAGCATTATTTTATTTCTTTAGTTGGCCAGATATTTGATAGAATTTGTTTGTCAGACGCCTCTTACATATAAGATTAACCATTTTCTGTTGTTACATGTAGCTTGGGAGCTGGTATAAAACCAAATCGTTAAGATTGCTGACTTAGGTCCAGAAACTTGTTGGTTCTCTACCATGTTTCTAGACGTTTGCCCAATTCCGAGCTTTCACATATCCGCTTGATATAGAATTGTTTGGGCAGACGCCTCTAACCTATACTTTTGTTAGCTCTGGAGCTGGTATAAAACCAAGTCGTTAAGATCCACAAGTTTAAACATCGGTGGTTGTTGGTTCTGTACCATGTTCGTGTTTCAAGGTTTCTAGACATCCATCCAATGCCGAGCTTTCACATGTCAGCTGGATATAGCTGTTCGGGTCTTCTCTCTCAAGTACTTCTGATAGTCAATTAACAACTCAGTATAAATGTCGACAACCCAACCCGAACTCTCATCAGTAAAGACTTTGTCTTCGGCAAAGCAGCTGTGAACTACATATAGTGTAAAAAGCAAGTTTTTTTTTAATTTATGACTGGAGAGGGTTAAATTATATAGTCCGTTGTCAGCAAAAGTCAATTCTTTTGATGGTCATTTGTAAACATTCTGGTTCTCAAACGTGTATCTCCATGTAACATCTTTTTTAATAACATGTTATTCATACTAGTAACGTATGGAGAATAACGTTTGTGAAATGCAGAACTTTGTGGCATTTTTAACGTTGTTTTTGCCCAGAGCAGGTACAGAAAATTTTATATTTGTCTACAATGTTCTTATGTAGTCCATGAATTTCAATATACAAAATATGTGTATGTACCGACCTGATTACAAAACGCCACAAAGTTGTTTAACCATTATGCGGCATCACATAAGATTACTGACGTGTTCCGTGTATTGCAGTCGTTATCCGTTCTCCTTAAATGTTTTGCGACTTATTACTGGCTTTAGACACAGGGTTATACGACGCATGCTATATGTGGAGTAGGATATGCTTACCTTTCCGGAGCACTTATTTTTAATGGAGATCGTATTGTCCTATCTTTAATTTTTCAGTGTTAGGTCTCTGCTTGCTTCCTCGTTTGTGTTTGTGTTCGATTCTTTGTTGATAATGATCTTGTTTTTCCCTCTGGATACTTTGGTAACTTTGTCATTCTATTTTACGCAAGGAAAAGACAGAAACAACATTGTTTCATTACGTCGAAATTTGGGCTGGGTGTCGTCTTTGCGGTCCGCGTTCAACCTATAAGTTTTCTATTGCTGTCCACTCTGCAGGAATAGCGTACCAGAATGTACATTGTCGTAAATATAGAAATTATTTACTTTAGAAGCAAGAACAAAAGCAAGCACCACACGCTCGTTTTGCAGCGAGTATAAATTTTATATTTGCCGACAATACGTATCTTGCAATGACATATGTCAAATTTCAAAACGTAAAAGGTAGAAAAAGCCTTTATTAGGTCGTGGTTAACCAGAAATTTGTATCAAACCAGGGCACTAAGCTTCTAACATAATAATTGACATTTATTTGACGGGCTTTATTCGGTTGATACATATATTGTACATGTAAGTACATATCAACCGCATGATAAAATTTTACACAGAGACAATTATTTACAAAACGTTTTCCACTTCCGTGACTAATGATAAAATCTGCACTTATTTAAAGCCAATTTAAAAAAACAGAAATTTTCTGGTATTGAACAATATGATAAAAATATACATGTAACAGACTATTGTTGTGTGTAATGAAATTTAAGACAGGGATAGTTGATGGATTTAAACAAAAATAAGATATTATCCCAAAAAATCTAAGCACACTAAGACAGGCAGAACCTTCGAATGGACAAGCTAAGTATTCAGCACATGTTGTTGTGATTTTTTATTGTCGGAAAATACTTGGATTAATTAGAGTACTTTGTTTCCTGCTTGATATTTGACAGTTTATTTTCATCATCCTTTCTATCGAAAACCTTGAATGAAAGTCGCGATGTGCATTGTTGTTAGTAATTCCTGCACGTCAGTTGCTCCGTAAAGGTCGAAGCTTCCTATATTGTTGTGATGCACTCAGTATCCTAAAATTATGTAATTTTCATACACTAATAATCGGAAATAAAAGCTTCAGGTCGGAAAAAATAAATGGATAGAAATTCAGAAGTTAAAAAACTTCAAGTCTTAGAACAGTTACATGTACAAAATAGTGAAGAAATATGCGATTTTTGTACAAGGAAAAGAATCATCGATCTGATTAACAGATCCTGTGTGGCCAAGGATCTTTATTTTAATCACATGAATAGAATTATGGAAGATTTCTTTTTTTATGTTTTGCCCATGTTAATTTGTGAAATGCGAGAAATTAATTTGAAAATAAACTTACCGCTTACAAGATTAATTACTTGTACTTATGAATAAAACATGAAATTCTGCAGATTTTAAATCAAAACCAAGACCGAAATCCTCAATTTGTGATATAGTTCTTACTTATGAGTTATCTGATTACTGTATGTAGACAGTGAAAAAAACATCAAAGATCATTAATGGGCAGTTTAGGTTCATTTAGTTATATAGTACCACAGTCCACCCATACAAGACGGGGATATTCCAGTAAAACCATTACTAAGGGCCCTCATGGGGTATCTATTAATTGAATAATTACAAATTTTAGCCATAGTAATCATGAAATCAAAAATTAATTCTTCTATAACATACCTTGTCATCAATCCTGGTAGTCAAAAATGCCAAATATAAAATCTTCATTAAATATTTCTGATTGTAACGGGCCTGCTAATCACATAATTAATAACCCCATGTTGGACCTAATCGCCTAACTCCCTCTATCGTTGAGTAAAGAAGATGACAGAAGATTGAAGATCGTTAATGTATGATGTCACAGTTTCTCCACAGCAAGTGAAAAAGTCACAATTTCATTAAATAGAAACTTTTTTCCTTATTCATGACTAACATGAGCAACACGACGGGTGCCACTAGTGGAGCAGGAGATGCTTACCCTTCCGGAGCACCTGATCTTACCCCCGGATTTTAGTGGAGTTCGTGTTGCTCTGTCTTTAGTTCTCCGTGTTATGATGTTTTTTTTATTTATGTTTGTCTTTTTGTCTTTGGCCATGGCATGTTTGCTCTTTTTTAATTTTACTTTCTGATTGCCCCTTTGGTATCTTCGAACTTTACTTACTTTAGACAAAAAGACTCCAAAGGTTCAAGATATAATGGCAGTCACATTTTCGGAACGGCAATTTAACTACATGTGTAGGTTCCAAAAATTAATGCATTTCAAAGGCAATTGCCTGTCTGCAAGTTAAGAATGTATACAATCGTAACAAATTCTGTAAAATAAACTTGAAATGTGTAAAGCCCGCTGAAGGATAACAGAACTACAGGTAATTAGAAATAGCAAGTTTTTAGATGAACATTACATCGTCAAACCAAATTTCGCGCATTTCAAATCTAACAAAATATTTGATAATGCTGTTTATTATTAAACTTGATATTTGAATAGAAATAGCAAATAAATGTTGACAAATATGTATATACGCTGAATTCATATCATAGAGAAAATGATTCACATGAACGCAAGTCATTTAACTGACAAAATACACAATGGCTTTCTAACATATCTTACAAACTCCTGTGTACAAGTTTCCTATTGTTATAGACGGTACTTTAAGTTCCTAACAATATTGAAGGTACTTTAACTTATTCTTAATATCTCTTTAATGCAGAATTATATTTTTCACCCGCTAGTAAGTCTGGAGATGATACTAGGGTGCTTGCCTAGAGTTTGTCTGTATATATGGATACAATAGGATATATGTACATGACAGTCATACTTTTATGAACGATCTACTTAAGGGATGAAAGGCATTTCAAAATTTATATATTTCTGCGTGTTGGATAAAGAGTTCAGAAAGTTTTTTGTGTTCATTAAACAGTCTAAAAATGAATGGCATGTTTCAAAGTTTAAAACCTGTCTTTCGATTTCTCGGCTATTCGTGGAACATAAATACCTCATCTTTATTCTTCATCAGATACTTGCTGCTAATTAACTTATTGTCAAAACTACTGAAATTGTAGTGGAATATCTAACCTTAGATAAATCAATTCCTTAATCTTTCTACGATTACTCTGATCAGCAGCGAGTAGTGACGGGATTTCATGTGATTATATTCTCTTCCTTAGAATGCCCGTTCTTGAAAGCGATCATAGGAAACCCGGTAACTGAAGTAATTTCAGTGTATCAACATATTTTTAAAATGAAAAGACAAAAGAAATTTATTTTCTTACGACTAAAATATCATAGTACAGATTGGATCTGTTCAATATCTTGGATATTCATGGCGAAAAATGAAAGCCCTATTTAACAGAATAGTAAATTAATAGATATCATATGTTTGAAATTGTACAAATCACTTGATATGAACATCTGTCTACATATATGTTAAACGATCGTGTATCACATTGATATTACTAATATAATAGACATAATAATTGTACTTGTCATTTTCGTGCCAGGGGAAATATACATTTTATAACGACCATACACCATATGGCAATTTACAATTTTATGAGAGAAATTTTAAAATACGCAATTTAAGAAGTACATGTATGACTATGTACGTTTCGCATGTTCAAATTTTCATTAAAAGGCACATCCTTTTTGTGAATGAAAAATAGTTAACTTTTCCTTTTACCGTTTTCATGAGAAGAATTCACGTTCTAATATCTATTTAATGTAAAACTGTAAACTTCTTTTGTACATCTATTCCACCAAAAACATGTTCTTTAAAAAATGCATGAAATGAAATAAAAAAATATATGTACATTATAAAACTGGTCACTTTTCTATCAGAAATATCAACTAATCCTGTTATTTTTTCTGGACTTTCATTGATTACGGCAAACTGTACAGCTGCACGTGAACGACAATTACCGACAAATGTACAGTACATGAACAACACACTTTCGTAGAAACATCACATGATCTTAGCTGATGCTTTTCTTGTTCAGTCTGTGGCTCTGGACATGATGCTTGTCCTTTTTAACTTTTGATTTACGATGTTTGTTTCTTTTTTGATGAAATCTGTGTTTTTGACGTAGTCTCTTTTGCACTCGTTGCTTCAGTGTTTCAGCGTTTCCAAGTCTACGCCTTTTTTCCACGGTACCTGACTCACGGGTCAGTTCTTGTTTCACAGAATCAAGGTCAATGTTTTTGTCAAGGTTGTACTTTTGACCATGAAGCGCCCGAAAGTGTTTTTCTTGAGATCTTTTCATGTTCAAGTTCCTTTTATGATTTTTCATAAATTTATTGGACGATGACCGAATGCTATGATCCAAATTTAAATTGTTCCGAATTCTCTTCCTTCGGTGTACATCTGGGGGAATTCGCCTAGAACGTATTAACTGGTCAGCTGATTTAAGGACTGCTCTTTTCAGTCGTTTGACACGAGAGAGAGCGACATCTTGATCTTGAAAAAGTTTTACTTGGGAAAGTTCTGGCGCATCGAATTCAACCGACCTTCCAGTGCGTTTAACTCGCGACAACTCTGGTTCTGAAAACTTCTTGGTTGCTGCCCTTTTCAATCTTTTAACACGAGAAAGAGTGGGGCTGTCCAAATTTAGATCTTTGAATCGTTTGACTCTAGAAAGTTCTGGTAAAACGAATTCAGTAGATCTCCTGGTGCGTTTTACACGTGACAAGAATGGTTCCTTAAATGAACTTTCCAGTCGTTTCACTCTGGACAATTCGCGTTCAGAATTATCACCTCGTTTCATACGTTTTACTCTTTCTAGAGTTTGTAGAGCATTTTCATTAACCATGAGCCTTTTTACCCTTTTTAATTCATTTTCTAGCTGAAGTTCAGTCGGTTGTTCTGCCTCTCTTTTGGTGATTCTGTGACTCTAAAATTGTAATAATAAACTTTATTTAACATCGTTTTTAAAACTGCAACTGACACCACAAATAAAATGATGAAAATACAAAAGTAATTTACATCTAGTATATAATTGTGCAAAATTTTATTATCGTTATTGAACAATACTGTTTGTGCCATAGAGAGAGTAACATCTACGGTAACACAACAGCGGAAAATCTTGGAAAAGTATTTTGTTCTTGCATGTATGTAAACCACAAAATGCCTTTGACGAGATCCAGCTTCCGTCAAGACTATGTTTTCCTTCAAAATGATACATGTACCAGTCTTCGCTTTATGTTATAAATGTACTTTTTGTGCACTTCAAACTGACATGCAATTCTAAATGGTGACAGAATATGAGTAAAGAGTAGAAAATTACTATTATGGAAGAATTGTTAGACATTGTTAGTGGCCTGGAAGGTTGAGTGATTAAGGTCGCTGACTAGTTAGCAGTTGTAAAAGTAATAAGACTATGGGTAAAGAGTACGAAAATTATTGTTATTATGGAACAATTCTCAGACATTGTTAGTGGCCTGGAAGGTCGAGTGATTAAGGTCGCTGACTAGTTAGCAGTTGTAAAAGTAATAAGACTATGGGTAAAGAGTACCAAAATTATTGTTATTATGGAATAATTCTCAGACAGTTAAGGGCCTTGTACGTCGAGTGATTAAGATCGCTGGCTAGTTTGTAGTTCTGAAAGTAACAGACTATGAGTAAAGAGTACGAAACTTATTGTTAGTATGGAACAATTCTCAGACGGTGTTAGGGACTGGAAGATCGAATCATTAAGATCACTGACTAGTCATAACCATCATGCCAACACTGTCTGCTGTCGCGGCTTTTAATCGTGCTTGCCTCATGTATTAAAGTTTCCAGACCTTTCTAAGGTAGGCCGTTTCACCGGTTCAGCGGTATAGCTGCCTGGTAGTCATGATATAGCTGGAATATTGCTGAAAGTGACGCCTAACTCTAACAACTAATCAATCAAACACTCACTCTATGAACCGAGTTTTGTCTTTCAAAGTGGCACTGTATCGAGCTTGTAGTATAATATTTTCTTATTCATAATAGTCAATTTTGTCGTCATACAAAAAACAAAGAAAAAATCAGGAACTAAGCAAGTTCTAACTCGGCGTTTAGTAACACCGCAATAATCATAAAATCAATATCTTGCAACTGAAAAATACGTAAATGCAGAAAATTGTTTTTGTTTAGGTTGAAAAATAAATAGCTTGTTAGTGTAAAGGATGAGTAAAAAATCAATAATTGTGCTTAGCGGCGTATATACATAATGACACTGAAAATTCACCCATCCCTGGTGTGAGGAATTTTGGCTAAAATTTTCCAAAGAAATTTAACACGAAATAAATTGAAATGACCTAAAAATTCTATCTGAAACCTTATATATTCTGCTATGTTAAAAATTCAATGGGAAGTCACAAAATTGAGCTACGCATTTCTCTTTCTCTATAAAACATTAAAATTGACTTACCCCGACTGTCTCTGTTAGCCAAGTACAACAGACTACAAGTACAAGACACAAAGGTGCCACCATGATGGAGAAATGGATAAAAATTAATTTGAACTACATCACACACGTTTTGTATGACAAATTTGTAATAGCAGACGATCAATAATAGCAGCACCAAATCGCGGCAAATCCAATGTCGTCTGGCAACATTGTCACGTGATTTGCTGATTATAGATATGACATCGATCAATTGCAGCTGAGCTTTTTGTGATGTTTATTAACATTCAGCAAATAAGGTAGTAATTGCAGCTTTCCTGGAATTTTCAGCATTGTATTATCTTAATATGTGTAAAAATATCAATTATTTATATTGAAACTAAATCAGAATCCTGTTAAAGCTGGCTTGTATTAGAAATAATCAATCAGGAAGACTTCAAAAGGCTAACTGTCAAGGGTGACATTTAAACTACTGGAACTGAAAATACTAATACATGATTGGGCAGATAAAGATTGACATGGCATGTAGGAGCTTATGAAATTTTCTTAAAGTACGATTCTTTATAGGATCAAACCCTATGATGATTTAAACTTTTATAGAATAAAACAGGTTTTTACATGTGAAGGGGGCAGAGGGGGTCCAAGTAATCACATAATCCCAAATTGCTTGCAGTGGTAATCATATTAAATTCCTTGGCAGTCATAAATTATTTTCATAACAAATAAAATATGAAATTCATGCTTGATAATCATACAATGTATAATCATTTTGAAAAACCTTTGGTAATCAAATAAACAGATCAAAAACGGCATGGTAATCACGTAATCAAAAACTCCATGCACGCTTCAACCTGAATGTACGGTGAAACTTTGCTGTTACTGATTCGTGATGATCAAGTTGGATGCT
>JAOXYJ010006250.1:0-12881 GCA_028566555.1 Lithophaga nigra
ATGGGATTTTTTTTTTTTTTTTGCATTGGAGTCCTCTTTTCAGTGACTTTTATACTGTTTCTTAGATGTAAAGGTCAGATTTGGACAATTAAATTGTAACTTTTTTACTTCAAAACCAGATTTTGGCAAACTACAGGTATGTAAAGGCAGTGAATTTGACCATTTGGCAGCTATTTTTGTGTCCAGCTAATTACTGGGTCAAGCTTTTTACTGTGTCAAGCTCTTTACTGTGTCCACATTATTCACTTTAAATTACACTTGTTCAAATTTCCGTGTTCGACATGCTGCGGTCGTATCATGCAGCGCTCGGCGTAGCCCTTTATTTATTTCGTCTTTATTTTTTCTGTTCAGCTTTTTAGCAACACACTTAAGATATATGCAGCAGGTACATTACATGTACATATGAAAAAGAAGGGAGATGAGGTAAATCGCCAAATTAAAACAGACCTTAAAAAAACATCTAAAGGTCACCATACAGTCTTCAAAATAGTGAGAAACCTAACACCATTAAGCAAGCTCTAAATGGCCATGAAAAATAAGCAGTGATTTATAAATGTACTCTTCTGCCTTGTAAAACAATTATCTTGACCATTTGACTTGTCAAAAATCTGTTACATTGCTTGACTTGTCCAAAGTTTGTTACATTGTATGTACAATAATGTTATCATTTTTTCTATTTCAGATAATTGGGACATATAGCCAACATGCACATGTGGAAAATTCAAGAAACTGCAACTACACTGGGCTGAGCATAGTGACAGAAGTTCTTTTAAAAAATTTTCTGCACTATTTTCAGCTCATTGCCTTGCTTTATTATCATCATGATGACAGAGTATAATAGAAACAAGTACAGGAAGACATTTCAAGAAACAAATCAAAATCAAGAAGTTAACAACAGACCAGTAGACTAGTCTATCAAATTGTGGAGAAAATGAAAGACATGCAAATGTAAAAGAAAAGTTCATGCATCAAATGTAAAAATGGAATTGTGTCATAATTCTAACTTGACCTGAAGGTTCATGTGAGCTATTGCTACCACTGGGCGTCCATCGTCTGTCCGTCGTCCATTGTAAATTTTCACATTTTAATCTTCTCTGAAACCACTGGGCCAATTTGGACCAAACTTGGCAGGGATGGTCTTTGGGTGGTCCCCTTTCAGAATTATGTCCAACAAACCTGCCCACAAACCAGGATGGCTGACATAGCTAAAAATAGAAATTCGACAAAAAAATCCTTAAAAATCTTCTCTGAAAATACACGGCCAATTGGAACCAAACTTTGGTGGAATGGTCTTTAGGTGGTCTCCTTTCAGAATTGTGTCCGATGACCCCGCCCGCCAATCAAGGCAGCCGACATAGTTTTAACATATGACCCTATTGGAAAAATGTTTTAAAAATCTTCTCTGAAACTGCTTGGCCCATTGGGACTAAACTATGATGGAGTGGTTCTCTTTCATAATTGTTTCCGATGACCCCACCCACAAGCCAAGGCACTTGATATCAGCCAACTTAGTTTTAACATAGGACTCTATGGGAATTTTTTTTTCTAAATCTTCTCCTCTTTCCTGAAACTGCTCGGTCAATAGGGAGCAAACTTTGATGGAATGGTCCTTGGGTGGTTCCCTTTCAGAATTGTATCTGATGACCCTGCCTGCCAACCAAGATGGCTGGCATCAACAGAGATAGTTTTAGAAAAGGACCCATGTCAGAATGTTTAAAAATCTTCTCTTCTGAAACTTCTTGTCAAATAGGAACCAGACTTTGGTGGAATGGTCCTTAGATGGTCCTGGTTTAGAATTGCACCTGATGACCCCGATGTGCATCCAAGATGGCAGCCTATGACTGACTGAGTTTATTTAGGACCCTATCAGATAATTTTTTTAAAAATCTTCAATGAAACTAGTTAGCTAGTTTAAAGCAAACATAGCATGGATTGAACTTTATAGGTCGACTTTCTAAATTATAAAGCAAACATAGCATGGGTCAACTTTCTGTATTATGTCTGGTTACCCAACCTACATCCTGTTCCAAGTCGGTTGGGATCAGTGTTCTTAATGGAAATTAGATCAGAATTGGCAAGTTCCTTTAATTTAAGGGCTCAGACTTGAATGATAAGTTGTATTCAACATGCATATATTCATAAGTGGGTTAATTTATGTCAGGTGAGCAATACAGGCTCACTTGAGCCTCTAGTATTGATTAATTCTATTTCTGTCGTTTTACATTTACTATCCTCTTGGCTATTAAATGCATCTTTCAATATTGCTGTTTGTTCTCTGATTCATCATGTTAATGTTTACATGGTTAACTTACAGATAAATGAATACTTGTGTTGTAGAAGTCCCATTCAAGTGATATTTTGTATGTAGATAAATCCTACATGTCATAGAACTATATAATATTGAGTTGATCAAGATAACTAGGTCATCTTTAACTAAATTTTAAACTTGACTTTGGTGAGTCTAGCCCAACATCAAGAATACTTGGTCAACGGATGCACCATGAGGACTTCTGGAGATTTGGAAATAATCAAGCCATCTTGACCTATATTTTATACTTCACTGACTATGGTTAAGTTTTTTGTCAAAGTTCAGATCTGAAACCTTTACAAGTCCTACAGGAGTGTTCTTAGCTCATCTTACCCGAAGCATCATGTGAGCTATTGCTACCGCTGGGTGTCTGTCGTCCGTTCGTTAACTTTTCATATTTTTATATTCTCTGAAACCACTAGGCCAATTTAAACCAGACTTGACAGGGACGGTCCTTGGGTGGTCCCTTTTCAGAATTACAGTAAAACCTCGTTACAATGCCACAGTTTGTCGAGCCAAATTTTGGCATTATAAAGGGGTTTGGCGATAGATCGAGGGAGACTTATAATGAAAGTAAAGGTAAAATTGGAAAAATTGACTTTCAAAAACTGTGGCGTTAAGCGAGGTGGCGAATGAAACGAGGGGCATTATAGCGAGGTTTTACTATATATCTGATGAGCCAGCTCCCAAACCAAGATGGCAGCATTTTCTAAAAATAGAAAAGTTGAAGAGAAGATAACTGAATTAGCATAGAACCCTATGGGAAAATATTTTTAAAAATCCTCTCCTCTGAAAATGTGATGCCAATTGGGACCAAACTGTGATGGAATGGTCCTTAGGTGGTCCCCTTTCAAAATTGTATCAGATGACCCAGCCTGCCAACCAAAATGGCTGCAATCAACCAACATAGTTTTAACATTGGACTCTTTGACCCCCGGCCCCATGTGCATCCAAGATGGTCTTCATCAACGGTAATAATTTTTATATAGGACCCTATCTGAAAAATGTTTTAAAAATCTTCAATAAAACTATGAGCTAGTTTAAAGCAAACATATCATGACTGAACTTGTTAGGTCAACTTTCTAAATTATGTCTGGTCACCCAACCTACATCCTGATCCAAGTTGGTCAGCATCAGTGGACATAGTGGAAATATGATCAGAATGGGCAAGTTGCTTAGGTTTGAATAGTAAGTTGTATTCAGCACGCAGACATTCAAAAGTGAGTTAACTTATGTTAGGTGAGCAATACAGGCATAAGTTAGCTCACTTTTGAATGTCTGCATGCTGAATACAACTTACTATTCAAACCTATTTTGACCTCTAGTTTGGTCACAGGATACACTAATAGGGATTTTGAAAGATTCAGATCATAATTGGTTCGCCTAGACTAACATTATATTCTTGACAGATTACTGATTAGGTATAGGTTAAGGTCAAAATCTTCAACATTAGGCATATTTGTTCAGTGAATGCAGCATGAGCTACTTACTTTCACCTTGACCTACATTATATGCTTAGCTAGTCTTGCTAAATTCAAGTCACAGGTCAGTGATATTTGGTCAGTATTTGTTTGTAGACTGCCAAATTTAGAAAACAAGACCAAAGTCAGTCTGGGCTTGCATCCCCAACATATAGACCTAAATCCACTGAAAATAGGAAGTGTACATCTGAAATATATGTGCATTCAGTGAAAAGTTTCAATGATTAAAAATGAAGATTGTTTGAGTTTCAGATTACACAAAGTAGGTACCCTCTACATGGAATTCCTGACCACTCGGACCATTTTTTTAAGACAACTTGGACCACTTCTGGAAGACAACCAAATCATAATAAGACGTTGTATTGGTGAAAAGTTAAGGTAATACAACAGTTTCTAAAAATCACTATATAAAAATAAAAACACATGATTTTTTTAAAATTGATAATACCTTTATTTTTCACCAAGAAACTTTAAAATACTGTGATCAAGGAAAGAAAGAGCAACATGAATCTAGAAGGTAATATTCAATAGTATACACATTCAAACCCAACAAAGAAAACAGAGTACATGTAATTGTGCAAAGTGGTTCCAATTGTGTGTTATAAGCAGAAAAGGGATCCAAAAATGTGGTTTTAGTTGCATACATGCCAACCTATTTTAAAGGAAAAGTACAAAAAGCGGTAGATCGTGGTAGATTGACTTCCACCGAAGAAAAATGCTTCAAATCAACAAGAATGGGGGATTCTGAAGTAATTTAGAGTAAAATATTATAATGTAGTGACTTTAACCCTCACTGTTACTTGACCAAGATTAAATTAAAGCAACTGACACACAAACATTATTGAATTTTTGATAAGCTGTAATATTCAGTCAGTTATTTAACGCATTTTGCACTGTTGAGAAGATTTTTCTTTAAAAAAAATAAATAATATTCAAATTTATAAAAGCGGCAGAAAATAGTCCAAAATCGGTAGGCGGTAGAACTACTCAAAAATCGGTAGTCTGCCGCGTAAATCGGTAGGGTTGGCAAGTATGTAGTTGTCCTAAAAAAGTGGTTCAATTTGTCTTCAATAAGTGGTCCAAGTTGTCTTGTACAAAGTATCAGAGCTTACCTACAAAATGATCTGATTTTACACTAAATATTGGTCCGAGTTATCCTGGAAAAATTATCAGAGTTGTCCTTAAAAAAGTTGTCATAAAAGTGGTGCTAGTCATCTTGGTCCGACTTGCTTTGTTTCCTCTACTTGTTGCAGATAGACGAATGGATACACTTGATAAAATGACGACTTCCAACACCATAAAATATCAAATCTGTTTAAAATAGGTGCACATTTTCAGTTTGTGTGCAATCACAGAACAAATTTTGAAGACTGAAATTGTTGGAGTTAGATTACACAAAGTATGTTCCTTCTGTAGCCTGGGCTATAATAAAATGCCTAACTTCAGCATCATGAAAATGTGAAAAAAAAATCTGCTTAAAATACCAATGGTGCTTCTTTGTTCGTCATTAGCTTTTCACATTTTAATCAACTCCTCTGAGCTTTGTCAATTTGAAGCAAACTTAGCAAGAACTGTCCTGGCCTTGGGTGTTCCCCTTTCAGAATTGTGTCCAAAACCAAGATGGGTACGAAAATTCAACAAATAATCAAAAGCAAATCTCCTGAAACTGCATGGCAAATTGGATCAGTTTTTGGTGGACTGGTCCTTGGGAGGTCCCCTTTGAAAAGTATGCACTGTGACCCTGACCTAACTCCAAAATTTCCGTAATCAGTGGATATAGTTGTAACATAGCAGCCTATGAAGAAAATGTAAAAATTCTTTGAAACCAAGCACACATTTCAGTGATGGTAATTGGACAATACGCTTTGAACAAAATCACTCTATGCAGAGAGATAATCGCAAAAATGGTTGACTGGGGATACGGCGATGATTTACTTGTGTAATCTCACTTTTGTCATCTGAATTTTTGTGAATTTTCCCCATTTATACACGAAAAACTAAAAAGATTTAACGTAAAATATTATCTCTTGCATATATGAATATTTTATCGGTATTTGCATACCTAGGTGTTACCATTATATTTAAAGAAAAAAAGAAAGTTAATGGACTTATTCAAATTCACCTAGCTACGCTTTTTATTGTGTACTTGTTTACCTTCTCGCTTTGCTTTCTTTGTGTAAAAGTGACGACTTTCTAGTGCATCTGCGAAGATTTTCTTGATACAAACTTCATATAATATTTTAACTCCACCTATAAAAGCCGCAAAATATTCTTCAAATGGGTTGCTCACAAAATTGATTTTGTTTGATTTCATTTAAAATGTAATCTGAAATATAGATATGGATAACAAAGGATATGATAGGGTTAGATATTAGGATAGAATCGAAGAACAAAGGATACGCTTGGATACCATAGGATTGGATAGGATAGCATTGGATAACATGAGATATTATTGGATAAGAAAGGATAAGATATGGTTGGATAGGATAGAATTGGATAACAAAGGATAGGATAGGGTTGGATAGCTTAGGATATTATTGGATAACAAAGGATATGATGGGGTTGGAAAGTATAGGATATTATCTGATAACAAAGGATAGAATAGGGTTGGATAGGAACATACAATGGATTGGACAACACAGGATAGGATTATATAAAAAATCGGGATAGGATTGGATAGAAGAGGATATTATTGGATAACAAAGAATATGGTTGGATAGCAAAGGATAAGACAGGTTTGGGTAATATGTGATGTGTTAGAAAAGCATGGGATAGAATAGGATAGGATAGAACTAGATCGGGTAAGCGATGTAGATTGCAGAACTTCTATGTGCCATAATAAGGCAGTACTGAAAAAAAGAAACAAAATCAGGCAAAAACGAAAAAAATACAAACAAATTGAAGGCCACATACAAAAGTAATAGTAAAAGTAATAAAGTGTAAGACAAACAACAAAAAAATGATTTACCCTGTTTAAGACTTAGATGCGAACCCTTGTAAATCATGACAATATCTAAGAATCCCAAGAAAATCGTCGCACAAAATTCAGTAAACTATCATACACTTTTTTTTCCATTGTCCGATAACCCATCTTACTAAACAAAATGTGTTTTTCTAAAGACAATTAACTTCTCTAACTGATTAATAAGCGAAAGCTGGTTTCTATCATCATTACTAAGAGAAGACTGCAAAAATAAAAAAAAAATAAGGAAAGTTAGTTTTGTGACAAGAAAAGTGCCGCTTTACTTGAAAATTGTGGCCAGAATATCGTCATGTTTACACCAGAATATCCTAGCACTGAACACGGAAAAGCGTCGCTTAAAAATACATTGATAGGGTTTTTGTGCTACAAACTGAAATGTATTGGCATAGATTGCTTGCTTTATGTATAAATACATAAAACGATATTAAAGTTTTTTTTAGTCTTTTCTGTTATTTTAGGTGCATTTAAAAAATACGTTAAACGACCTTTCACATATCTAGTTGGAGTACTGGTATACCTTGCAAAAAACTTTTAATTCGATGTTTTTTCAAAGAAACTTTAACTTTACCTAACAATTCTTACATTTTTACACCTTTTTGTATTTGAATCGTCTGTTTATAACCGTGATGCAATGCGATAACACAAGTAAATCCTCACCGTATCTCCAGTCAACCGTTTTTACGATTCTCTCTTTCAATTGTGTCTAGTGAACCTGACTTTCATCCAGTGGTATTGGGTGGTGAAGTCTTAAAATTGTGACATAAAGCATCCGCAAGTCATACTTAACCAAATGACGGAATTAACGCAGGAATAAAACTTGCACAGATTTTACGTTATAACTTTGTAGGCTGTAGATATACTCCTGGTATTTTGTTTATTGGTATGTGCAAGAAAATTTGCAAGAAAATGGAATTTTTCCTTTTAGTTTAAGAAACTATATCAAACACTCAACAGCGATAGATAGATCTTTGCCTTGTAATATTTAGATAAACTTTTTTGTTTTGTCTCTTTCCTGATGATGTTCCTCTTCAAAGGGAAACATCTCGTTTCTTTCTTTGTTTCTCTGTCGATCTGTCTTCCGGCCCGAAATATCTCTTACATCGCTTCATTGATTTCAGTTGAAAAGCCAAATATGTTTGTTGTTTATGGTTGTTATTATTTCTAAAACTTTTTAACAAAAAAGTGGTGAAAGCATTTAGCTTGGACTCCAGTATGTCATAAAACTTACGTATAATTTCATAATGATATTATACATTGTGACGCAATAACATGCTTTTTAACCAATAAAATTTGGATACTTAGCTTACAAGTTGGTTTTTATGTCAAAATGAAAAACACCAGCACGCGCGGCAGATATAAAAAGTTCGACACCTAAACTAAGCGAGCATACATTATTACGATATTTTGCGTTTATTATTTTATCGGAATAAAGTACTAAATAACTAAACTGTAATTATATCAACTGAAAAGCGTTGACCGAAGGCGCATATTTGTATGAAGCGCTTCATACAAAATGTGCTTCAGTTAAAGCTTTTACTTACAATGAATCTATAAAAAAGATACATTCAATTCTTAAGACAAATAGGAACGTCAAGATTAATTTTACTTTTAAACAATTATTATGAACCCTGATTCCAAAGTTCTTTTGCATGGCGAGTATCTTGGATTCCGCTCAAGAGCTCATCATTCAGTTCGAGAAAGGATTTCGCTCAAGAGTTCATCATTCAGTTCGAGAGAATTTGCGGATACAGGATGTATATCCCCTGTTGATTTATCAAGATATGAAATAGGAGATGTACAGGTATACGTTCCATGAAAGATGCACGAAATTTTATCAAGCTCTTTAGTAGGAGTTGTGGACGAGATGTATACCCATGCACTGTTGATATATTGTTAAGTAAGTGATATGCCAAGGGAAAGCCAAAAATCCAGTATGATCAAAATATAAAATAGGAGGTACACAGATACATGATAAGACTAGTTCCATGAAATTTTATTTTTTGTTTTCTTTGTTTGGTTTGTTTGTTTGTTTGTTTTTTTTTTTGGTTTTGTTTTTTGGTTCGGTTTCTCAGTTTTGCTGAAAGAGATCACAGACTAGCAAGAAATGCTTGAACTTCAGCTGTAACTTCATATACATGTACATGTTGGGATTTCACGTGACGATTAAAAAACGCACAAAATATGGCATCGAATTTTGGTTTAAACACGGATAAAAAATTATATACCGAAGGAGTATTGCATATACACGAAATTTTGTATATCATTATGCTGAACAAGATCATAGACTAGCGAAAGAAACCCATTTAGGGAGGGGTTCGTAAATAGGCGATCTCTCGGATTTGTATGTTATTTGGCATGCAATTAGATTGTGAAGAACCGCAAAGGAATTTTCTTTAAAAAATGAGAAATTATTAGGGTAGAAATTTACGTTTTATCGTAAATTTTATGTTGACGCGACCATTTTTGTCCGTTGAATATAGCCGGAAGTGTCCAGTAATTGAAATTTTAGACTTAGAGGACCTGATACGCGTAGCAATGCCTCGAGTGCTCGCCAGAAGACTTGATATGCATATCAAGGCCTCGCGTGCATTTTCCGATGACTTCACTAAATAATTCTTCTGCTTGTAAACATGGCTCAACAAGAACGTACATGTATTGAACTAGATAGAATTGGAGAAGAAATGCGTCTCGACCTAATAGGGGGTCTCGGAATGCTATGGGACCTGATATGGAAAATCCTATGTAATAATCTAGAACCTATTGATGTAAACTTTTAATGCGGTCACCCATTCTTTTCAATTTACAAGTCGTTGAATTAGTTGTCGTAAGTGTGAAAACGACTAAAAAAGCCAGCGTCGTCGATAAAATAGCATTTTTTTAATCGTTTTGCGCATTAAACACGCAATCTACGATTTATATACTAAAACTAATTCGGTGATCTTATTATAATTTTATATCAATAAAACGGAAATTTCTGTAGTAAGAATATAGTTTTATTACTCGTTATTTTTGGGGTAAATAACTCCGTGTTATTATTCTATCTTGTACTCACGAAGGACTATATTTGTTTTCTTTCCTACCCATTTTTATTTTACTTTCAGAGATTTCTTCATATTTCATTGCTGCCAATTATTTTATAAAACGATTCAAGGTATGTATAAATTTCTTATATTTTATATGTATCCTTTTCCCTTCTTTTTCCGTACATATGTACCTTCATTTTAATAAAAAAACTGCTTAAACTGCCCAAGAAAGCGGTTTACCGTTTTAGTCTATTAGTCAGTTTAGTCAAGTATCACCGGTCATCTCGGATGACGGATTGGGTTGCTAAACATGATTGTAAAAGAGGACCATATAATTTGCCCAGTAGTTTCTGACAAGAATGTGCTAATTTATGCCTAATTTGCTTAAAAAGTCAAAATCTGAACAAGGTCGAAGTTGAGCAACAATCCTGTAACATTTGATCAAAAGCTCATCTCAGTCATTTGCGGTTTGAATTATTTTAGCCCTTTGACATACAATGTACTTTACTGTCTAAAATTAATTTATATTCAGAATAGGCAGTCTTTTCTGGGATAAACACCCCTCCAGTACTATCAATTTGGAGTCTTATAAATATGTATATATTACAAACCTATTTTTGCGTGTTTTTTTAGCAGTCAGCAGCCATTTTGGGAAAAATACTACCACATATTCCTAGATGCTACTTAGTATGACGAACAATTGATATCATGTCTCCAAAAATGTTTCAATTTCAAGTCTTAATATGTAATAGGATACGTTTCATTTCATTAAGTTCTTTTTTTTAGCAACTGCGAACATCTTGTTCGATATAGCAAAGATCATCGGATACAAGTCTGAAAGGGAACAACCAAAGGACCATTCCATCAAACTTTCTTTTAAACTCTCCAAGTAGTATCAGGGGATGAGATGTTATTTACCACAGCCGGGGTGATCAGACACAATACTGAAGGAACACTACATGATAAAGACCATCCCTGCAAACACTTTCAGAGCTTGTCGGAGTTGATTGAAATGTAAGAAGCAAATGGACGACAACGATTGACCGACGATGGACGGTCAATGGAAGCAAAAGATCACATGACCCTGGGAGTGTTCTAAAAGTTTCCTATATAACCTTTGACATTATGGACACTAAGGTGACGATTAGTTTCAGAACTCTCATAACATTAAATAAATAAACGATTTCGGTAAATTACCCCTGAAACTATGACATAGTTTGTTAAATATCTTTGACCGTTAAGTAAAAACAGAAGATACCGACGTAACAGAGGCGTAAGTCAAAAAGTCATAATATCACAAAGGAAGACAATACCAAATAAAACAAGAAGAGACAAGAACAAACAAGGAAACATACAGGAAACAACACTAAAAACTAAAGCTTGAACAATACGAACTCTCATAAAAACCGAGAGTGACACCAGGTGCTCCGGAAGGGTTAGCATGTCTTTCTTCGCCAGCGACACCCGTCGTATCGCCCATAAATCGGTCAAAGTTGGTGGTAAGTCAAAAGCGGTTGTGAAGAACGATAAATGGTTACACAAACATTTCTATGTTCATTTGCAAAACCGATATTCCGTAATGGTCGACTAATTCGTGATGGCGACCATAAAATTTACGGAGTGATAACTCTAACCTTGGTTTGACATATCCTTGACTGAGAAGCTTCTGTGACAGCAATTGTCCCCTCTCTAGGAAGTCACTGTACTTGATACATGCTCTAGCGTATCAGATCAATTGCGAAATATAGACACCATACGCCGGTGATGCAGGTATGTTACTACTCAGAAAGGGAAAATTTACTATAGGAAAGTCAATGTCATCACGTTTGTCGTAAAGTTTTGAATTCAATCGTCCTCCATTGTCAATACATACATGTAGGAATAAATCTAAGTAAGAGGAGGATTGAACTGTATCTGTGGTGTTTTTTATTTCCAGCTCATTTGGATAGATTTGATGTACATAGTCGATAAATCGAGCGTTGTTTAATGAAAGAACATCATCTATGTAGCGGAAGCTGTAATTAAACGACTGTTTAATTATAAAGTTTATAATTCGTTGATATTACCCGCATCCGTGTACTTCAATTCACGGATGTAGCGTTATCGACATCTAGCAAAGAATTCCGCTTAAACCGGTGCTAGTGGGCATCTTGAACTTGCAGTGGGGTGCGAGCGATTGCTCCGTGTTGAAGGCCTCATTGTGACTTTGAGATGAAGAACAGCAATAAAAGCTGTTCCTTTGCTTTGTACTTTTCTCTTACTAATCTAGTACTCTAACAGTATGATAATTTGTAGATTTCAGAAATATGCAACAACCCACCATTCAAAACTTATCGCTGTTTTCTCATTCAAGGATGTTAGAAAAATAATGGCTAAAATTTGTAATGCGCCAAGAACACATGAAAAAGAAAACGCGAGATAAGTCTAAAATACCTCAATTGGAGTATATGAAAATACGCTTAAAATAATGGAAAAATATAATCAAACGCACTTTTTATTGACACCCTCTCTTTTGATTAATTAGAACCTTTCGAATACATTTGGTACTGTAAAAGGAAAGGTTTTGAACATATTTTGTCAATACAGAACCCAATCGGGTACATTTGTTTAATGCACGTGCTGATTTTTAGGCAAGGCTTCACTGAATTCAAAGGTGAAAAGTGACCCAAGTTTGAAAATTTTTAATTAAATAGCCGCTAAGGGTACAAAGACCAGACAAGTTTGGTTGAAAAGAAAAATCTCTGCCTCTTTAGAGTGTGGTGCAACCATCGAGTTAGAGTTCGAGTTCGAGTTAAAGTTCGAGTTAGAGTTCAAGTTCGAGTTCGAGTTAAAGTTCGAGTTAAACTTCGAGTTATAGTTCGAGTTAAAGTTCGAGTTAGACTTCGAGTTACACTTCGAGTTAATATTCGAGTTCGAGTTAAAGTTCGAGTTAGAGTTCGAGTTAAACTTCGAGTTACAGTACATTTTATGTGAACCTCTTTGAATTTTAGGAGGATTATCCTATGAGAGGTGATCTGGTGAAATGTGACGAAGCTAATATTTAGAATACATAATGTATATAAATATCAACTGAAATTCGGAAAGAA
>JAOXYJ010006359.1:0-12881 GCA_028566555.1 Lithophaga nigra
GAACTATTTAAAAATTTCAATCTACATGCTGTAACAAAGGGTGCACTTGGAAGAAGCCGACAAATTGAAAACGTGAAATCCTGCATGACATATTTTAAACAATACACAAAATAATTTAAATGCCTGCCTTAAAAATTTCTTCTTTGTTCAAGTTTATTCGATAGGCGTTGTTAGGTAAGCTAAATTTGCGATAATAAAACCTACCATTTACGTCCGCAAAGGTTAAAATACAATACAGTTTTCTCTTAATTTTATCACCTAAACCAAGCCTGTCTTTCAGCATTTTTCTAATTTTAGGCATCATTGTCACTTGTTATGTAAAAATTTGTTTTGAAAACAAGGGTTTGCCTATTTCTTTTGTTATGTCAAGCAATAATCAGATAAAATGTATGTTCATATGCGTGTTTTTACACATTAAAAGCTAATATCAAAGGATATGTTATGCTTAATTATATTCTGTCAGTAACTATTAATTTCAGTTTTAACAATCGGCTAAAGTTGTTGGACATCTTGTGTGGATGTAGTCGTATTCAGAATAAAAAGTTCAACAATCAACGGGAAAATGTGATAGCATATATAGCAACAATTTAATTTTCCTTACTGCGATTTAATAATCCATCTTTTAACGTTTGTGGAAGTGACCTTCATAAGCAGCACAATTTCTCATTCGACTACATAATATAGATGTTGTATGTCTTTTCCATGTGTTGTCTAGCGGTAGAATGAAGACGCTGAATGGAAAAGACATACAACATCTTTATCATGTTGTCGAGCAAGAAAATGTGCTGCTGATGAGGTCACTGGGCGAAACATTCAAAAATTGATGTTTTCAAATAGCACTAACTTATTTATCAACTTTCACTGTAGAACATTCTCGTATCCCATTTGGATCGTTATCTCCGTCATCTCTAAGTTAGACGAAATGAAACGAGAGTGGTAAGAGAATGCTGTGAAAGGAATTACAAAAAAGTGAAAAGAAGTAATTTTATTTAGAATTTTACGTCATTCGAAAAATTCAAGTAAAACGCATTTACAAGATCCCATGGATTCCAATGTTAATTTAAGAAAATCACACAGCATCCAATGTTAAACTATCTGCAATATTGGCGCATCTTGAAATTCCGACTGCTATGAAAATCAACAAGAGGCTCACCTGAGCCTGTATCGCTCACCTGGTTATATAGGGTCCATTGTATAGCTTGGTGGTGGTCATCTTGGAATTCCAATTGTCATGACAAACTCTATCTTAGTAAAGGACCATCCAGTGATCATTCATGAACAGCTTTGGTTTAATTGTCTTTCATGTTTCAGTGAAAAAGATCTTTAATTGTTTTCCATTGAGTCATGCAAAATGGCTTAGTGGCGACCATCTTGGAATTTCAATCGCCATGAAAAATACTACCTTGGTAAAGGACCATCCAGTGATCATTCAAGAACAGCTCCAGTTGTTTCCAAGATAAAAATCTTTAAGATGATTTCAAATAGGCTTCAATGTTAAATTACATGGCTCGGTGGCAGCCATATTGGAATTCCGATCAGCATGAAAAACACCAACTTGGTAAAAGACCATCCAGTAATCATTTACAAACATTTCCAGTTCAATTGCCTTTCACGTATCAAAGAAAAATATCTTTAAAATCATTTCCCACAGGGTCCAATGTTAAACTATGTGGCTCCGTGGCGGCCATCCTGGAATTCCGATCGGCATGGAAAACACCAACTTGGTAAAGGACCTTCCAGTGATCATTCATAAACAATTCCGGTTCAACTGTCTCAGCTGTTTCTAACAAAACGATCTTTCAGTGCTTTTCCCATAGGGTCCAATGTTAAACTATGTTCCCTCGTGGTGGCCATCTTGGATGTCGGACTCACCTGTCAGATACAAGTTTGAAAGAGGACAATCCAAGGACTTTATGAACCATGATTGGTTCCATTTGGCCCAGTGGTTCTGAAGATCTTTAAAAATTTAACCATTTTTCGACCAATCAGAGGCCATGGAGGCCATCTTAGATGGACAGCACACCTGCTGGATACAATGGTTTCAGAGAAGAAGATTGAAATGTGAAAAGCTGACGCCGGACCATGACCAAGTGATGACAATAGCTCACATGGTCCTTTGGACCAGGTGAGCTATAAAAGTTGTAAAACATCAGGGCAGAAAATCATTAAATAAAGGGCTTCACATAGCACAGCTAATACAACTGCTGCAATTGACCAGAAAAACCATCCAAACTTAAGTTATCTCAATAATCTGCTTGTCAAAGTATCTATGCAAAAGGCAAAATTTTGTCCATTCTACTGCTGTATCTCAGAAACCATAAGAGATTGAGAAAATCAGTTGGCATACTCCATTAAAGTCGGATGAAAATTGAGTGTTCCATATAAAAAAATACTATTTATACTCCTTTGATACCACTTGAAGCAGGAACATTCATTATCAATCCCAACCTTCATTTCATCTCAAGGATCATTGTGTTAGAATTTGAGAAGGATTGTCAACTAGAACAAAAATTACTGTCTGGAAACAAAGCTATCTACAAATGGACAACATCGATGCTGACAACCAACCCATAGCATAATACAACAACAAAAAATTTGCAGTCATATACAAATAAAAGTGAATATATAAATATATCAGTTGCAGTTGAGTTTATTTAAAAAGTACCATACACATGCACTTCAGCCAAACCCAAAAATCTTTTTTTAATAGTTTGAGAGTGAAAAAAAAATCGTACTAGCATTAGAGACAGTATAAATTTCAAACAAGTTTAACATGCATTTATGACTGTTTCACAGTGCATGAAAAATAAATTATATATTTTCTGACAATATCTTTATTTCATGCTTATCATACAGCCATTATTCTATAAAATTATCTGGTTTTCAGATACTCCTATTTTAAAAAATGTGGGAGGGCAGATATTTATTTTAAGTATTTATTTGACAATATTTTTGGAACCACGATCAATGGAATTGAACTCACCTTTTCTCACAATGAAATAACCATCAATCAACAGTTATTATATAATTATTGTCTTTTACGGAGGTCAATATGAGTTTTTATGGACCTGAAAATTAAATATTGACAGAGGCTAAAGGCCCAGGTCAGTATTGAATTCAGGTCCATAAAAGCTCATACTGACTGATGGAAAACTCTATAATTGTTTTATTATATAGGTTACTGCTTTATGATATCATGAAGTCAATATAGCTTTTGGCAAGTCAATATAAGTTTTTATTGACCTATGAAATTTGTATAGCTATATAGTGGAAATATATAACCACTATGTAATAATTCAGTTTATCGAGTATTCCATCATATTTCTGCCATCATAAATCTTCTGCCATATGTGTTTATATTTTCACCTTAAGTGCAGAGAACATTTTCAATTTGAAAATACAACTGAAACATGCCACGTGCCATATTGCTGTTTGGAACTCACCAGCAGCTTACAAATGGATAATGACAATACCAGATATATGAACAGGAGTTACTTCCCATTTTCAAAGCTGGTGGGGAATTCAAACACTAGATCTGCCTTTATTTTTTGCTGTCAATAAATACGAGCCTGCGGCTGATTTTTCATTTACATGACAGTATCTGAGAACCAGATAATTACTTTTATATAGGCTGAAGTTCAAAGAATATTTGAAAACAACATTCTATTATAGATTTTGAATGTTAATGCTGCTCTGTAAACAACATAATTTACATTCCAAGGATTTTCATAGTGATATTGCAATTCCTGCTTTATACTGCTACTACACATGTAAAGCTTTACTTTCAATAACATTGTATATGTCTAATACTAGGAGCCATTGCAGAATAAATGTGACATATGCAGCATGCCAAAATTTTCAATCACTCTTTTAGATCCTAACCTTTTGGTATGAATATACTCATGCTATAATGGATGATCATGGATCCGATTTAATATTTAGAATGTCATCTGCACACAAAATATTTGCTGTTACTTACCAATATTTTTTACTGTGTCGTTGAATGTTACAGTATATTCTTGATATGATGGGATACTTATGCCAAGACTAAAAGAAAAAAACATACATGTACTCTTATTATCTGTACAAACCAGATAAATATTTCTTTTTACTGAAAACACTATTAAAGAAAAGTCTGTACAAAGATTAGAGATGTAGCAAGTTTCCCAAACAAAGCAGAAACATGCAGATCAGTATACAAAGCTCCATGCACCCTTAGGGATAGTAATAAAAGTTTATTTTCAGAAACAGACTTTTCTAATCTGGTTGTTATTTTAACCTTAATGTCAGTATCGGTACCAAGACGGTTCTGTAATAATTTAATGAAAATCAAATGAAACTAAAGCAACAGTAATACACTACCTACAGTATCCCAAGCATGTTTTAGTTGAAATACTTGCTACTAAGAGAACTAGAGGCTCACCTGAGCCTGTATCGCTCACCTGGGGTTAAACTGACCAACTGTTAATTGAAATAGCCATTTCAGAACTTCAGTCAGCATGGAAAAGCATGGAAAAACTATCTTACTGGACATGTATGGCTTCAACTGTCTAAGTCATTTCCAGGAAGATCTTCAAGTACATTTCCCATTGGGTCCAATGTTAAACTAAGTTCCATGGTAGCAGCCATCTTCGAATTCCTATCAGTACCAAAAATGCAGATTTGATATAGGGTCTTCCAATGATCATTCACAAACACATTTTGCTTCAACTTTCTTAGTTAATTCAAAGAAGACTTTCAAGTGTATTTCCCATAGGACCCAATGTTAAAGTATTTCATGTATGTTCTCCGGTGGCGACCATACTGGAATTCTAATTGGAACCAAAAACACAATTTTGGCACAGGACCTTCCAATAATCGTTCATGGACAAGTCTGGCTTCAACTTTCCAAGAAGATTTTCAAGTGCATTTCTCATAAGCTCCAATGTTAAAAACACAATTTTGGCACAGGACCTTCCAATAATCATTCATGGACAAGTTTGGCTTCAACTTTCCAAGAAGATTTTCAAGTGCATTTCTCATAAGCTCCAATGTTAAACTATGTCCCACAGTGACAGTGTCTTTGAATTACAACCGGAACCCAAAACACACTCTTTGTAAAGGACCTTCCAGTGAACATTCATGGACATATTTCACTCCAAATTTCTTATTCATTTCTAAGAAGAAGATCCTCAAATGCATTTCACTTAGTGCCTAATGTAAAACTATGTTCCACTGCGGTGGCCATCTTGGAATTCCGGTAAGAACCAAAAGCACAGTTTTGGTAAAGGACTTCCCAATGATCATTTATGGGCATACTTAGCTTCAACCTTCATAGTTGTTTCCAAGAAATAGACCTGCAAATGCATTTCCCATAGGGTCCAATGCTAAACTATGTTCCATGGTGGTGGCCATCTTGGAATTCTGATCGGAACCAAAAACAATTTTTGGTAAAGAACCTTCCAGTGATCATTCATGGATATGACTTGCTTCAACTTTCTTAGTTGTTTCCAAGAAAAAGACCTGCAAGTGAATTTCCAATGGGTCCAATGTTAAATTATGTTATCCAGTGGTGGCCATCTTGGAACTCTGATTGGAATTAAAAATATACTTTCAGTTAAGGACCTTCCCATGATCATTCATGGATATGATTCGCTTCAGCTTTCTAAGTTGTTTCAAAGAAAAAGACCTGCAAGTGCATTTCTCATAGGGTCCAATATTAAACTATGTCCCTTGATGGTGGCCACCTTAAAATTCCAATCAGCACCAAAAACACATCTCTGGTAAAGGACCTTCATTGATGGATATGTTAAGCTTTAACTGTCTTAGTTGTTTCCAAGAAGAAGACCATCAAGTGCATTTACCATAGGGACCAATGTTAAACTTCATCCCACGATGGTGGCCAACTTGGAATTCCGATCAGCATGAAAAGAATAAATTTGAAACAGCACTTCCTTATGATCATTCCTACAACAGAACAATTCCATTGGCTCTGTAGTTTCTGACAAGAAGATCTTTGAAATTTCAGCCAATCAGAATACACATTTATGGCCCTAGCGGCCATGTTGGATTTCAGATCGAGACCAAATGAACACACGTTATAACTTTATACAAACTTTATAACCCACAGAACATTCCTGCCAAATTTGGTTCCAATTGGCAAAGTGGTTTCAGAGAAGAAGATTGAAGTTAACATACGACAGATTCCGACAACAACGACGGACAGAAAATGATGACAATAGCTCACATGGTCCTTCTGACAAGGCAAGCTAAAAATCAACAGCGAATGTCAAAGTTTCTCTGAGATTCTTAGTGTTTGCTCAGAGAATCTTATGAGAAATTTTTGCACTAGATAGTACGTCAAAACTCGTACATATCTGAAGAAACTTGGCAAAAATCTCCAAAAAAATCAGAACTTTGAAAAAACTCCAAGAAACTCCGACAATATTTCAGAATAAAATCAGCCATCTAAAATTACCCCAGTCACATTTTGTGTCCTTGTAAGGTTATTGGTTTGTTTGGCATATAAAAGGCATGTTATCACGATAACATACGTTAAAGTCTTTTCCAGATTATTAGATTTTTTACTAGGAAACCAAGTTTTCTTCAAGATTTTTAGTGCTGGTCTCAAACTTTTTGCCACAAATAGTGCTACACCAAGTGCCAATTTTTTATTGAGATTTTACCAAGTTATTCTCTGAAATTTTTAGATTTTCTTGCTACTCTAGCTGCCAAGTTTTTAACTACTGTGTGTGTATCAAGATATTATGACAGAAGGACAGACTGATGGACAGGTCAAAAGACCCTTGCTGCTTTCAGTGTCCAATATTAAACATGGAATAAGTTTGGAATGTCCATTGGGAACAAGCAAGTCAGCCAACGAAAGGTAATAATTTACATACAAACTAAATAGTGTCTGTAAGGAATGGATGCCCTGCTGGAAATGCCCAATCATTGCACAAACTAAATGGTGAATCTATAAGGAATGGATACCCTGCTAGAAATGCCCAATCATTGCACAAACGTTTGGTGCTCACAAAATGTATCCATCGATCATGTTTTATTACTGTACTATGCTAGTATCCTAGAAATGGACCTAAATGCAAAACTTTACCAAAAGTCATTCAAGCAAAAAATGTAGGTCATGGTCACACAAATGATGCAGAAGCATTAATGCTATGCTAGATGCATTCACTAATTAAATTTACTATCATGTCCAGTAAACAAAAATAAACCCAAACAAAACTTAATCAACATTGCTCCAACAAAAAATGTACACCAAACTGACCTACTTTTCTGTGACCTATGCCATACTATCCAAGGTGCAACCACTGGTGAAGTATCACTGCTGTATCACGAGTTGTGTCTGAGAAATAAACCTTAATCGAGAACTTAACCACAGTCACTAATGCATAAAATCTAGGTCAACCTGGCATAATTCTTTGTGGACTATGCTATACTATCCAAACTGCATTCACTGGTAAAATATCATTGATTTACCATGTGTTGTGTGCGAGAATTGAACCTTAACCAAGAACTTGACCAGTCACTCATGCATAAAATGTAGATCAAAACGACCAAATTCTTTGTGGACTGTGCTATACTATCCAAGGTGCACCCACTGGTGAAGTCATATTGCTAAACCATGTGTAGTGTCTGAGAAATGAACCTTAATGAAGAATTTAACCAGTCCGAAAGTGCGGACATGCATATATACGCACAGATGGATGGAAAAGGGTACCACTATATGCCCCTTCCATTTTTGTGGCGTGGTAAAAAAATATAAGTAGTTACCTATATTGTGAAATTTAATGAACTACAAGCAAGTACATGGGGAACTATTTGCAGGTGTTTTCTATACTAAAAATTCAGGAAAGAAAAAGTAAAATCTGAACAGCAACCTCAGTCTAAATACATAATGATAATAAAATCCTTCACTATACATCACTTCAAGGTCACTTATTACGCTTTTTCTAAATGTAGCCATTATCTAATTTCCATGTAAACAGTTCTTTATAACTCACCATGGTGCTTTAATCAGAGATAATTCTGCTGATCTGAACAGAAAGAGGAAACAGTCATTGCGGAAGTAAAAATACTATAATAAAATAAAGAAACATATACGGCATAACACAGACCTAAATGGCGGAAATCCGCTAAAAAACAGAGGTTCTTGTTTAATCTAATTCAGAATCTTACCTGAATGATGTGTTTTCAATGTTGGTGTAAAAGTAATGTCTAGTTTCTAAATCTGTGTGATTCTGAAACAAGAAATATTCAATCCTGACAAATATGTCATCTTCAATTGGAAATACAGCAAAAAGGAAATCGCATATGTGTTGTGATAGTGAAGTTTGGAGTGGAACTCTGTGCATAGTTAATTACACTTAAATACATGTATTATACACAATATGATGGCTCACTACCGTTAAATCCTTAGCATTTTATGTCAGATTCCACTTTCAGGAAATTCATTCCTAAATAATTGTTCACTTTTTTCACTGAGATATCTGAACAAATGAACACACTTAATTTCAACCAGAAAACACATTTATTTTAGAATTTTTTTAAAATCTCTATTTATTTATTATCTCTTTTGTTTTTTGTTTTTTTGTTTTTGTTTTTGTTTTGCATTTAATTTTAGTGGTGGAGAACCCGTGTTAACAACACACTACAGTTCATTGTTATAAATATCCAGATATTCTTGGTAAAGTTTTTACCTTGCACTGTATCAATATTGCTCTTACTAAATGCATTTTCTCATTTTTTCAATGCTTGCATTTTTTCTGAATCTTGAAATACTTTCACTTACCAAATTAACAAGCATAACAGTGTTTTTTTAACTAAAAACTAAGCATTTAACTAAAGCCCTCCTCCAAGAGCTCCACTCCTCATCTGGCTAAAACCAACATATCATTTGTTTAATTGCAAATTTCTATATTATTTAAAATTTAAATTTTTCCCAAAAGGGCCTGGAGTATATGTTCAGAACTCTTAATTTATCTGTTGTTCAATTTGTCTCCAACTTCAGCTTTTATTAAACCACTTTTGGTCATTTGAAGAAATTTCTACTTTTTGTAACAATTACAATGACCATAGTGGATGGTAGGTTCAGATGTCAGATCTAACTTTGAAAGAGGGCCATCCAAGGACTATATACATCAATTTTGGTTCCATTTGGCTAAGTGGTTCTGAATAAATTTTTGCTGCATTTTCTATTTTGACTGACAGTAGTCATTTTCATCAGCAGGTGGGGCCATCAGATATTGGTTGGAAAAAGACCTGTCAAGGATTTTTCCTGTCAATTTTCAAATTGGCCAAGCAGTTTATAAGAAGATGATTTTCAAAGGATTTTTCTGTCATTCTTTCTACTTTTAGTAACAGCTGCCATCTTGGCTAGTGAGCACGCTCATCAGATACAGTTCTGGAAGAGAACCACTAAAGCACTATGTAACAAATATGGTTCCACTTGGCTCTGTTGTTATGAAGAAAAACATTTATAATTAAATAACAGTGAATTTATGGCTAATTTGCATATATGATCATCACGTAAGTGATTCTGAAGATTCTCAAAAAATTTTACCAAATTTTGACAAATTGGAACCTGTGGTGGCCATCTTAGAGGGAGGGCAAGGATGCCAAATTTTTTTCTGAAAGAGGACTTCCTCCGGCCATCTGTAGAAGGTTTTGTTCCAACTGGACTAGTGGTTTAGAGCAGAATATTAAAATGTTGATGGAGGCCAAGTGACAGCAACTGTTGAAGATATTTATATCTATCTTTCACAGTTGTACGGGTTTTTGTACACTAAAAACATCTCAGTGCCCGAGTGCAAAAATATGCAGTTAATGAAGCAAAAAACAGATATCAAAATGTTATCTTATTCTTTCTGGATACCGTGTGAGATGTTAAGTTTTACTGTTGTAGTTGTAGGGGCACTAATCACAAAAATTAACCCAAGACCAAAACTTGACAAAATGACTGCATAGTGACCCATTTCTTGCATGATGGTATGTTACTATACATGTTCATATATAAGGGTTCATTATTGTTGATCTCTTCAACCCTTGAAATGGATGTAACCATATATATCAACCAAAATCAGTTACATATTGATTACTATCAGTACTAAAGCATAAAAATAAGCTAAAAAAAAACAGGTCTCACTTGATGGTGTATGACTAATCAGTATGTTTCATTGTTGTAAGGGTTCTATTACTTAAAATGGATTGAGGTGCAAACCTTAACAAAGCCAATAAGCGTAGAGACCAAACCTCTGTGTGAAGGTGAATCTCTTTATAAAGGTTCATAATTATTGGGGTACCAGTGGAAAACTTAACCATGACAAATGGACAGATATAATGGTTATCTCCAACATGCCAACTTTATTGGATGATGATGATGTGAGAAATAAACAACATACATTGTCTTCAGATATAACATAAGTTTCCATTGTTGTTTCACCACTCAAACCATTTGTCATGTCCTTCCTCAACTGAAAAAAAATCCAAAATATCATTCATCACTCTTATTCTTTAAAATACAATAAAAGATGAAACTAATCGATGGCAGCAAGAACTTCAGGTATGCTGAATTTCTAAACTGGTATATACCTATTAATTATTTGATCTCTTGTTCAAGCTGTTTATCCCACATGACTGAAATTACAATTTATTAAAAGTTCTATGTCTATGTCATATGAGAATTGCTGCTGAAGTTTACCATGCTATAAAATTTATGAGATCAAAATATTATCAAACCAGATACACACCGAGATTATAAACATCCTGCAATGCTTCAAATATACAAACTAATCTTGAATTTTTGTTCATTATTTCTTATCATAAGTATCAGAATTCTCCAAATTGATAATGATTCAGTTTTGATATACCAAACAAGTAATATTATATATTAAAACCTTTATCCTGTATTTTAGAACTGTATGGGGCCAGAACCGCAATAAATGAAATTAAATTTCTGGGCATTTTTAATCACTGTTCAACAAAAAAGACAGAAAACATGTAGATGTCAATCATAATGGAAAATGAGAATGACATTGCCATACATATTGTATTATCATATTATAATGGACTGTATAAAAATTTTAGTCATAGAAAGAACATTTCTTTCTGCTTAAATGCTTTCCCAATGTATATATATTACAGCTGGAATTGATCAACCTACTAATAAACTGATACAAGCTAAGGTTGCAACTTAACAGATCTCCTCAAATTACCAAAGCTAGAAGTAACAAACATAGCTACTCATCTGGACATTTGAAGAGCTCTCTTAAGTTATACCAAGGACACTGCAAAGTGGAGCATCCCCTAGCGACTCATTAGTTTATTCTATTATGTAATGTGACCTTTGACTTTTGACCTGTGGCCTTGAAAATTAATTGGCTCTGCCCACTTCATATTAAACTAATATATGAAATTTGGTGGGTATATCCTGAAAGATTTTCAGATTACCGTGTTTAAAAGAGTGCTATGGACAGACAGACACATGGACAATCACATTACTGTATTACATCAGCAACGGTGTTGTAAGGGAATAAAAATGTCATATCAGTTGAGGAAAAATTCTACAGTAAAAAGGTTGCAGCTGTTTTCGAAGTAGTTCAATGATTCAGAAGTAGGTTGATCAATTCCAGAAGTAATATGTACACTGTGAAAAAGCTCAGGCAATTAAATGAGCATGCTTTCTGATTGTCAAAGTGATCATGCAAACTGAACAGCTAATGTACTTAGAAGCTTGATCAAAGAATACCAAATGTACATAATATGAAAAATTCTATGGTATGATTTTTATAAATTATTTAAATTATTTAGTGCAGAATAAGAGGAAAGAAGAGTAATTTACAGAGTTCAATAATGTTACACTTTATTTATTTATTTTTAATTTCTTTTTTTTTCAAATACCTAAAATTGCATTTAATTATGAAGAAATCACAAACACCTTCATGTAAAATATATATCGAATAACTACTATTGAAATTCAAATATGGAAATTTATACAACAAGTGACCAAACATCTCAGTAATTCACAAATTCGCATAGTGCATGAGTGAATTATTAAAGCTGTTCAGTCACAAGTTGTATAAATTCCTATATTTGAATTTCATAAATATTCATTCTATTACACTGATCTAAAGGACGTAATGGTTAAATTACATAAGATCTTTTTCTTTCATTTCCATAAGTGATCGTGTTTTTCCATTGTGTGAACGTCGACCACAGTGACTGCCATGACGTCGTGCATGTGAAATTACAGCCTTTATTTCGTGTGTGAAATGTCAAGTTTTTCTTTCACCAAGAAATCAACGTATTTCATGGCTTTAAATGCAATAAAAACATATTCTGACTTTATCGAAAATAAAGTAATTAACTAATATCTAAAAGTAATTATAGCTCAAAATTTTCAATTCTGCTCATTTACATCATTATCCCTACTTTGTTTCAACAAAATCGAGGCTATCTTAAATAATATTAGACAATGCATAGAAAGTCCACAAAAAGAAATTATTTCGTGTAAAGAAAGGAAAGACGTAAGGTGTAAAAGAGCTAATAATTACAGAAGAAATGAATAGTGCTGATTGAATGTTGAAAAGTTGTTACTAGTTGTCAAAATTAAAGTGCAAACTTAAAATCTCACTTCACCTCTCTATCATATGTATGATGCTGATATTTGTACATGGACAGAAAAATGGTGTGCAAATATTTTTCCAAACTAGATGATGTGTCTGTAAGACGTGGATGCCTTGCCAAAACTAGATGATGTGTCTATAAGACACGGATGCCCCGCCATCAACGGCCCAAATGTTACACAAACATTTGGTGCTATGCAAAATGTATCCACCGATCATTACTGCACTATGACTAGTATTCAACAAATTCACCTACAA
>JAOXYJ010006468.1:0-12878 GCA_028566555.1 Lithophaga nigra
AGAGATTGAACACTTAATTTATATTGTGTTGACATTTAATGTACGAAGTCTGTAGATGTACGTGAAAGAAAATTAAAAAAAATAACGTCTCTCTTAATAATGATGAAAAACTTTGAGATATATAAAAAATTTAACAATTTCAAGAAAAAATGACACTATCCATTATATGTTTCAGAACAACCCCGAATATATTTAAAGAAATGGAGGAGAGACTACAGTCCCCAAAAACTGGAACAGGCCATCACAGAAGTGTTGTCCGGTCGCATGTCACAATGTCAGGCTGCTCGTGTATTTGGTGTTCCACAGCCAACAATTTGTTGTAGACTGAAAAAAATGACATAAACTGTACTATAAAATTATACATGGACGCATTTTATTGGTGGTGGTGGTGGTTTTGTGTATTTACTTCTTCTAACCTCCCCAGTTCAATGAATTGCTCTTCCGAGAGGAATAGCAAATCCGTGGCTTCTAAACGTCCCTCCTCCTCCTCCTCGTTTGATTGTTGTTACTTTTTTATTTTATATCTTTCGCCAGTGACACAACTATAACCTACCTTCCGCGTTTCGTAGATAATTCAGTTCCATCCATAACAATACTTTTTAAAACAATCTAGAGAAGTTTTGGGATGTACAGTCTACCTTCAGACAAAAAAAAATTAGTCTACAACCGTTTGAATGGTTGCTAAGATTCAGTTTACCATGAATAATGTTGTTTTGGAGATTGGGTAAGACCATACTTGAGGGATTGAATTTTGGAAACGGAGACATGCTCATGACACTTTAATTTGTTGTCAGACATTTAAACTTTATAGATTTTTTGTCGACAGTCTTCAGATATCCTTCTTTGTGTTTCAGATTCTCACATGCCTATTGATCGTCGGCATTTTCGAAAGCAAGGACCGAAAAAAGAATACAGTCCAAGAAAAATGGAAATGGCAGTCAGAGCAGTTTCTGAAGGCAAAATGTCTCAGAGTCAGGCATCTAGGGTGTACGGCGTCCCGCAACCCACCATATCTTTTAAAATACGAAAAATGCAGCAGTCTGCCAATACATAGACGTTACTCGAGGACAATGTCCAACAAAAACATTACTTATTATGATTAATCGAAAATCCAGATAATAGAGCCCTTATCCTAAACTTGTAAGCTCTCCACGATATGTGTTTCTGATTCATCGTTTTAGTGTGGCGTTCATCTTTTTAGTTTAAAATAATTCTTAAAAGTTTTTGTCAGAATATATTTGACGGACAGAGAGCAGTTTCTTTCCAGTTTGCGTTATTTTGATTTGAGAATGTTTTAAGATGCCAAAAGACGGCCCTTCGGGTAAAATTTTTTGTAAAATTATATAGCATATGTAACCTAATCGATCTTGAAAGGTCTTCAGTCATAACTGTATCTTGGTGTCAAACCAGAAATGACTTGAGGGCTACTGTCATATTTGTGGGCAGTATAACTACAGTATCCATGTATATTGGAATGTAATGAAAACATTTTCAAAGTATGTTTATTACATGACGATTGAACTGAAAATAAGTTACGATTGGAGAGCAGGTTTGATGTCTAGAGGCCGCCATTTTGAGTAATAATCTTTTGGCATGGAGAAACTGTACAGGGACAGACTGCCATAGTTGGTTTGAACTTTACTTGAAGGGTTCAAAAAGTATTTGGTGGCACATGGCTCATGAATAATTCTCCAGATGTTTGTTAGTGACTTACAATAGATGTTAAAGGTAAAGCAATTGTGCTTCAGGTTTAAACTTGCTTTAACTGACCTTATCCGCAGCATAATTTTATTTTATAAATTTGTGTCATATCTCCTAATATTGTTGAATACTACATGAATTCTTGGATATATTAATGCTTGTCAGAAAATGTTGCCTTGGTCGGCCATAATTCAAATTTTTTACGTTTTGAGTTTTACAGGAAGCGGTGTTAATTTGACAAAGCACTTGAAATCGAAATACTGTCTCTAAGTGAAAAGTTCGCTTGAAATGTGAGGAATATTCAAGGAAACTAAACATGGATATGTCAACATTTTTTAAATTTACATAATTGGTTGTACGCTGTACATTAGCATATCATTGGTATGGTTAAAAAGACCGTGTTGATATCGTTGTAATTATAGAATTACAGTTGTGAATTATTTTGTAGATCTGTGGACCATCATTGTAAAATAACTTGATTTGTAAATAGGAATATTCATTGTAACGTTGTATTCAATGTAACATGAAAAAATAAATGAAATTAGATATATAGAAATGTTTTGATCAATATCAACTTTTGAAGAGCGAGTTTGCTGAAAAAACTAGGTTTTTTGCATTCCGTAGGACTCTTCTTGACAGGTGTGAAAAGCAGACTTAAACAATGAAAACACCTACACACATTCATACATTCATACAATCAGTTTTGCTGCCTGTGAATTTTGAAATTATTTTCTAGGATGTAATCTTCGGTAAAAATGACATCAGAGCTCAGATGGGAATACATTTTGTACATACTATAAAACGCAAATAATGGTTAATTTACTTATTGAGTTTCGGAGAGGCTTGTAAAGTATCGCTACCTTTTATCCTTGTACAATTTTTGTATTTTCTTTATTTTAATGTAAATTGGTCTACTTTGAGTAAATATTTGAGAAGCTTTCGTACTTTCTCCACGCTCAGATTAATGACAGAAACAATTGACAGTATATTGATTTCACTGTTGAATAAGCTAACTATTATTCCCTAGCACCATCATTGCGGCAGGGATATAATAACGCGACTGACTGTGTGTCTATCTGTCCGTAATACTCCTGTAGACTCAATAGGCTGTAAGTCTTTAGGATATACCCACCAAACCTGATATGTTAGTTTAATTTGAAGAAGGCATGAAACTTATTAATTTTCAAGGTCACATATCAAAGGTCAAGGTCACAGCATTAAATAATAGAATAAACAGTGTCTTCCGTCTGTAACACTCCTTTAGACACGATAGACCGTAACTCTTTCAGGATATCCCCACCAAACTTGGTATATTAGCTTATTATAAAGAGGGCATGAAGCCTATAAATTTTCAAGGTCAGAGATCAAGGTCACAGCATGTTGAGTTGTGTGGGGATGCTCCGCTTTGTTGTGTCCTTGTTTATTACCATAACTGGCTCATGTACACTTGACTGGTAATTCTGTGAAATATATGATGGAGAATCAGTCGTAAATTAGCAGAAAAATTTTAATCATGTAGATACATGAATCATTTCCTTTCTATGAAACACTAATTGATTATACTTGAAACACAAGTAACTTTAATGGTAGGCGTATGCACCAGTGGTTAGCTTTATCTTTTATTGTTGAACAGAAGCAAAGAAAGCAACCAAAAATTTAAAGTACTAAAAACCAAAAAGCCAGACAAGAAAACGATAATGGAGATCACAATTCCTTTGAAAAAACCAAAGTCAGTAACACACATTGCAGTGGTGATTAACAAGTTGTTTAATTAGGGTTATCTTTTGATGTTCTATATAAAGCTGGATTCAGCAAATTATATCGTGTTTTAATTTTTTATTGCAAATCTCATACTGATTAAAACACAAAAGATATAAACAGACTGACCAATTATATTGAAAATTCAGTAAGACTTCATTAGAAATGTTGAACATTCAGAGAGTCATGTTCTATTCAAAATTCTCGCAGTGTGCTGTGGCGGATTGACAAATTTATCGAACGGAACTCTTGATTACTGTTAGTCAAAGAACCTTGCCTTCGTGTGTATTTTAATTTAAACGGCGTGCGTATGTATACGCTCGTATGTTGAGGCAGTATATAGGACTTAAATTGTTGTTGTAGGCTTTTAAATGTCGATATCTTTAACAGGTTTGTTCTTGGTGTCTTTTCAGAATATGAGAAAAGGAGGTCGAAAGGTCGAGTTGGGAATTATCTTCCGCAGAATTTAGAAAAGGCACTCATGGCTGTAGCTACAAGAAAAATGAATCAATCTCAAGCTGCGCTTATGTATGGCGTCACCCAATCCACCATTTCTCGGAGGCTGTCTAAAATAGGATTCAAAACGCAGCAGTATAACATCCAACAGTCACATTCGGCCATTCAAAAGTCATATGGCAGTCTCAAACAATCACAGTCTAGCGCTCAAGAGTCGCATCATCAGCATTCAGTCAATCCTCCAACAGTCGAATCAGAGAAAAACTTTGCAAAGGATATAATTGCACAGTCGGTTGTGTTGCCTCAGTCTTCACCGTTCTCGTCGTCATCATGGCAACATACTGATCATGACTAGTAAGGGGTTGCATTGAAGGCAGTTTATGTATGAGATCAGTTTAGAATGTGGTATTAGACTTAGGAAATGACGTGATTGCGTCTAGGATATGATTTGTTCGGTGTAACTAGTGCAGTGAAAAGAGGTGTCTTAACATTTCTTGTGGTTGTTGGTTTGAAGGGCATTTTAAGAAACTAATTCATATGAACAGACATGAAGTTTGGCTTTAAGAAAATAGTTAACTCGTGTTCAGTACATAAACTGTTGAAGTTACATTTGGTATATCTACATGATCCTAGTTAAATTTGATTCCTGACTTGATTTTACGGGTATAATTTTTACATTATGATAACTTTGATTCTGTATATATTTCCAGACATACAAAGACTGAGAAGTGATAGATTGTTAGACTTTAGATTACGGAGACATACACAGTATCAACCAGAGAATTTAGAAAAGGCTGTTGAAGCTGTTATGTCGGGCAGTATGTCACAATGTCGGGCTGCTATTGTTTTTGGTGTGTCACAACCTACTATATCCCGTCACGTTAATTCGAGAAAAGAGGTGAATTTTTCATTTCTGAACAAATACAAAATTTAAACTGTGAAAAGACAAAGTTTTAATTTCACTTCAGAGAAGGTGTGCAATATGTAAAATTTGGAGAACAGTGTATTCATGTATTTATTTGTGCTTGGGGATGTAATTTATTAATAGGAAACAAAACCGTTGTGTTGAATTGGGCGTCAGTATTACGAAAAAGTCCTACTATCAGTAAATAATCCAGTCATGATGGCTGAAAAATACGTTGAACGTAGACATGTGACATGGTGACAATGTGTAATTACTCTGAACAAGTTTTCTATTACGCATACAAAGAAAACAAATTAAGTTGTGTGTTAAATTGCAGCAGAGGATTAGAGATACTGTTAAATCTTGAAGGATTGTGTAATTTGTAGCGGGGTGATGGATTATCTCAGTTTTCTTTTGTTAATTATTTAATAAAATGTGTGTTAAAGTCAGATATTGTTTCTTGCTACCTCTTTCTGCAGCTATATTCTTTCTGACAAAATCTATCGAAATAAACCAAAATTTAAAGTTGGCAGAATGAATACTAAGTAATAGTGATTGGTGTTTGGAATCGAGAGAGAATTTTTGTACAGTGCTATTGTGACTGCTCTTAGAGGAAACGGAAATGGTTCTGAATTTGAGTATTGTAACTTTTAGAACCTAAATCCTACAGTACGTACATTGTAAATAGCACTGACATGTTACAAATTGTACAAGAATTCGAGCAAAATTTTGGAGAATGGATTGAGTTACGTGAAAGCAAATTTTATGAACTTATAACAAAAAACTGACATCAAGTTATACATAAAACAAAAGTATTACATTACATCAGTTTTTAAACCGTTTGCCATAAAGAAGAACCTATACAGGTTGGGTGAAATTCGAGAAAGAATCCATCAAATGATGTTAAAAAAATGCTGGCTAATTGAATATTAAATAAATCAGTCAATCGGCCTAAAATACCAGATCACAATTCTGGACCAAAACTGAAAGGGAGTTTATGTGTATTTCCGGTAACACCAACTGCTTCATCAAATTTTGAGTTAACCATAATACAGTGATGACAACAGGAACAGATTGTTACGTTTTATCTTCGACACAAAAAATATTCAGTTTTGTCCCACGATTTCTTGTATTAAAAGAATATGCTGAAAACGCACCTTAAGAAAGTTCCATGGTTTAAACCAGTAGTTTGAATTGACTTGGAAGTTTTCTGGGTGAGAAATTTGAAGTTCTGTTGTGTTCTTGTTACAAATACGTTGCTGTTTTAGACAGTAAATCAGTTGAGTCTGAACATTTCTAAATTCTAAGACTTCGAAATTACTATCGATTTTTACATTAAAACTAGATAAATATTACGTTGCACTGCATGAATAAACAATGAAGAAAACTGTACGGACGTTTGCACTAAATTTAAATATCTTTGTTTAATTAATTGTTTTTGCTTTTATTTAGATCTGTGGTCTATTTCAGAAAAGCCAAAGAAACGACCAAGGACAAAACACACAATGTATGAAAGAGAAAATCTAGAGAAAGCTTTAGAAGCCGTGATGTCAGGACGTATGACTCAGTATAAAGCTTCCCAAGTCTTTAATGTTTCACAGCCAACCATTTCTAGAAAACTTAGTTTAATGAGAGAAATTGAAAAAGAACTGCACTCATCTTAGAAAACTAGTAGTGCCAAATAAACATTTTTTGACAGTGAAGACTGAAGTTTTTTTTTTCTTCAGTGGTGTGATTTAGAATTTTAAAAACTGGGAGAATATGCTGCAATTTACAAATGATGGGCATATAAAGAGTGAAAATGTATCAGATCTGAACTCTAGAATGGATCTTTTTTTGCTTTTCATAATTCTACTTGTTGACATGGAGAGTTGCTGCGAAAACATGGACTGACAAGCTATATTTTTTTGCAAAGTGACACGGGATGTTTTCAGGAGTAACTAATTTTGAAATACATATAGTATTTGTGTAATTTGTGTGAAACCGGAGTTCAGTGTTTGAACTCATACTATAGTAGGGATTTTGTAAATAGCATTTTTAAGTCTTTGACAATGACAATATACATTTGAATGACTACGAGAAAGGGAATTGAAGGGATAATCAAAAGTGGGGGATGTTGCGTATAAAAAGACAGTTGTGTTGGTATTTATTCTGAATTCGCTGATTTTCTGTACAATTTCATATACAGTGTTGTGTATTTCTGATATAAACGGACTTTAAAAAAATTTCTTTGTTATGTCTTCTTGTACAACTTTTAGTGTCTTGACATTGGTTGTTTGTTCCAATGGACAATTTCTTGTACTGACACGAAGAGTAGCTTACCTAGTTGATCTAAACGGTGATTTATGTTAAACATTGCCTCAAAGTTAGTAAGTTTGTTGTGTCGGTTTGTGGCTGCAGGTTTGTAGTTATTTTTCCATATATTCATTTTTCCAAAAAAAAAAGAGAGTTCTTAAAACTTCGCAGTTATTTATAGATTAATGTCATTAGTAAAGAAATCTTGTATAGGTAATTGAGTACAAATTCTGCATGGCTGAACAGGACTTGCATGATTTTCCATGTCATAGTAATGTATTGTGGTATTTCTCATGTATAGATAAGAGTCGTGGAGGTTCGCGAACATCCCTGGAGACTGTCTTCTACAGAACAGGTGAACATGGCATACTGGTCAGCGACGATGAACAAGTAAGTCATATATTTGAACTGGTTATATCAAACTCTGTTTCAAAACCTTTTGATAAAAGAAATATATTGTGTACTTCAAAATTTGATAAAAATTTGTCACGTGTTCAGAATGTTCATACGTAAAACATTCCTACTGAAACTGTTGGAGATCTTGCAGTAAGGTAACGCTAATGTACATCATTACGCCTATCCTGACCACGACTATGGATCGATGACCATTTTTAAGATAGAATAACTTTTCATTGAAGATGTTTTCTTGAGGAAAGTGAAGTAGCATCAAAAGTGTATGGTCCTCATAAAATATGTTAAATACTGAAACTTTTGTAGTGCAATAAAAGCGTAAGGTCGTCATATCGGTACCATTTTTTTAAGGACGTGAAGCAGAGTTCAGCGAAGACCAATAAGTATACTTGCAGCACGAAAATCAAAAGACCATTTTATAGTTAGTGGAATAACAAATGAACAAGACAAATAAAATAGTTATATCGTCAGGAGCAAGTCGTTTTAGTCGGATAAGATGTGATGATAAATACATGTAGCACCGATAGAGAATTTCTATTTAGAGAATACAAACAAATAACTAAGGTGCTATTCTCTTCATTCGAATATACGCAGTTGGCAAACTTTTGGTCATATTAGTATGAATTGTTAATGCACACACAAAGGCTAAATCAATATTCTCGGCCTGATTATAGGAAAATGACCACATATTGCATTATATATTTTTTTCAGGTTGAACTTTACCCAAATACTGGAGTTTACTGTAATTTAACAAGTCTAAATAAAATTTGTGCAGTTAGTTCGAAAGAACCAAGTAAAATGATCCGCTGTCTACTAGAAATGTACTTTGATGATCAGTATTTAGCTGGACATTGTGCCAAAGGAAGGTTGCCATTCGGATGTAAGGATCCATCAGATTCCAGACCTGCCATTGACTCCACGGTTCTTGGAGCAATAAGAGGTGATACATTTACTTTCTGATGTTTTTTAATACTTATATCCATAGACAATGAAGATGACAATCAAATTTATGCATGTTTTATAAGCTTAATTTAACTTGCTTTTGTACAGTTTTGATCAGTAATTACAAGTAGATAAAGTAAAAGGTTTTGAAGAACATATTTTAAGTCCTTGTATACAGTATATTGTAAAAACTAATTTTCACCTTTTAGTAAGCGTACTTATCGTTTAATCGGGTTATGTTATACTGAAATTGCAGTAATTTTTATTGGTAGACGCCTACCATGGCTGGTATTTAATCTTTGTTAAAAGCGGTGAAAATCGTGTTTAGTTTTTATTTGCTTGTATTTTTGCAGGATTTGTTTGTGGACGATTCCCAACCGTCACAGAAAGCACCTTCCATCAGTTAGTCAATTCTAAATGTAGCGACAGTAGAAAGAGATGTAAACGTCAGAACCGACTTCTACAAAATTTGCAGTAAATTGTGTTGTTGAATATCTTGAACATAGACGGATGTTGAAAAGAAGAGTTCGAATGAAAGCTTTCATTGTGTCATGATAATGGCAGTTCTGTACTTTTATTAGTGAAGATTTTTTATGAATTAAAACAATGTAAATGTGGATTATACAGATGGATTACAAATAGTTCTGGAGACGTCTTTAGTAGTTTAAAATTCAGAAATAATGATGATTATCTGTCCCAACTGAATCAGCAACTAGTATACTTGATGGAACGACTGGAAAGAACTGTGCCTTTAATGTCACAAAATAATCTATTATAAGGAAAAATCATACCAGTAACGTGTTTATCCGTTTTGTCTGTAACTGCATTTTTTCTTTCTTTTTATACTTCTTCTACAATAAAAATCATACCAAAAGAGTACTGATAGGAATAGAATTGCCGTAAATATCACATTCGGCAGCAGACTATAAAACCCTGCTGATTTCTGATGGGGTTTCTAGTTCAGTTGCTGCATTACTTGACCTAAGTGCATCTGTTGTATTGACAATTCATACAGCTCATAATGTGCATTTGTTTGAAACATAATTACCTAAGGTTGGCTTGTTATCTCCATTACAATATTATACATGGTATAAGCATTTCGATTATTCCACTACTCAGACACTTCATTATGCTTGGGATATGACTTAAATTGTGCAGGGTACCTCTCAGCATTATAGTGTGTTATTGTAGTCGAAGTTTTGTAACTTTTTGACACCTTAGTAGATTTAACATCTATATAACATCTATAGTTGACAGCTGGTTGTCACTTTTATGAGCATATGGTCTTTGAAAAGCCATTTTACTACGTGAACCGATCAAGTAGCCTTTGTCAATAGTCCTGGCTTTGGTTGCTGAGTGATCTAGGTAGGTGGTGGCATCTACCTTCAGAAATCTCTGTAGCCTGTGACCTCTAAGGTGTTAAGTTCTAACTTGACATTGGACCATTACAAAAAAGAAGGTTATGCTGGATTCATACTCTATGTTATAAAAGTTTGTAATTCAGATATGTATCAAAATGATTACAAAAAACGAAGTTGAGCGGATTCATACTCGACATAATAAAAGTTCATCAGGTATATGTCAGAGTTCGTTTTCTTGAGATTCTTTGGTACACTTCGAAATAAAACAGCCGGCCATTACAGTTTAGTTGATTTTAGTGTATACAGTCGTATATTCCAATTTTAATTCTTGTCAGAACGTTCTGTGTAAGTTATTTGTGAGTAAGGTGTTTTGTAGCTTTCTGATATTAAAGGGGAAATACTTTTTTCATTACAAAAGGTTGGTTGGTTGTTGGGGGGTTTACCGTCACTTTCAGCATTTTTTCAGCTATCTCGTGACTACCAGACTTACTGGGATAGGAAAGCCCGAACAGCTAACCAGCTGATCTGGTGAAACCCTCGACCTTGCGTAGGTGTCTGATGACCTTAACAAATGAAGCGGGGCGAGCAGGGCTCGGACCTGCGACAGCGGTGTAAGGCTTGTGGTTATGATTCAGCGACCTTAACCACTCTGCCAACCAGGCCCCCATTACAAAAGGAAATGTCTGCCTAAGTATAGTTATTGCATAAAGGGATGTTACCTAACTTAGTAGTAGTTTTTACTTACATTTTCTAAATATATTTTAAGGAAACAGGTGCATGTTATAGACTATACGTGTGTTTACATGAAGGTATACAAATGTCCACACAGAGAACGGAATTTATTAATGAAGAATCTTAAGAAAAGTAGAAATTTAATACAGGAATTGATGTATCAGTACAAAACATTAAATAAAGATTTGTTTCTACAGGACGTGGACAGTCATTTGGAGTAAAGGAACAACAGGAGTGTGAAAGAAACCGAGCTTATGACTACTTTCCAGTCAGTGTTTCATCTAGAGGGCATAATGAAGACCTTACCCCCAGTGATATTCACAAAATAGAAGCATTGACAAGGAGTAATACAATGGAAAGTAGGAACCATCCAAACATATGTGAGAACAAGACAATTGGTCAGAGACTCGGAAGCCAGGAAGGCAGCAGGGATATAGTAAACTATCCGAAACTCGACAGTAACAATAGGAATAGGTCAGACCTAGGCTTCACGTGTACTACATGTGGTAGAACATGCATTAGTGAACTTGACCTGCAGTCCCACTCCAGATCTTGTCACAAATACTTCTGCGATATCTGTTGTAAAACCTTTACGTCGAGTTCGGGTTTCTATATGCACAACAAGACACAACATGGAACTGATGATGCAGTTCAGATATGTAAAATATGTGGGAAAAAGTTTGGTAGTGCGAGCCGACTGAAGCGACATCTGTCTTCTCATTCAGCAGACAGACCCTATCATTGTGTTCGGTGTCTGAAGTCGTACAAACACAAGGACACGCTTGAGAATCACGTTTGCATTTAAATGTACGTGAACTCGAATATTTTAGAAACATAGCTATAGGGAAATAAAAGCATTCACTTAAGTGTTTACTGCTTCAGTTTGTGACATTTTTCGGTAAATTCTTGAAAACCTTATACGTTTGAAATGTGAATAAAGAGTAACATAAATCAACATCAAGTCTCATTTCTATATTCTATAAACGTTGTAGTTTTCTTCGTTTATAAACATTGTGGTTTTCATCAACAATCTGATTGTTTTCTATACGAAACATGTACACTAACTAAAAGGTGGACAAAAAATGTGAATCAGTATTTTCTCTTTCACCTTTGAGTAGCTAAAACTGGAATTGATAAATATCTAAATATCTAAAAATAACAACAGATCTCGAGTTATATGTTTATGTAAAATACATATGAAAAACTTTAAATGCATGTTTATCTTTCTCAACAGACAGAAAGACCACGCAGCAGCAGCAGCAGTTCGGATCTGTTCAAAGAAAAGAAGGATATGAAGCTCAGAATTCAACACAACAGTTTTCATTAGCCTCATCGAAGTTAGACTACACTGTCCAGTCTTACTCAACACATTGCTTTTCTTACCAGTCTAACACTGCAGATGAATTTCCAGTGAAGTTTGCTTGCAGTGTGTGTGGCAAAACATTCCTTACCGGTGGTGGATTGTATAAGCATAAAAAAGTTGCTCATGGTCGGACGGAAGATTTGATTCCTTGTCCGGATTGTGACCAGAAATTTGTAACTCAAAGTGCTCTTAAAAGGCATTTACCAAAACATTCATCAGACAGACCACATGTATGTCAGATTTGTGGCAAATCATATAAACATAAAGATGCCTTAAACATACATCCTTGTAGGTGACATACTGGCTTTGTACATGTACCAAGGGGTTAAAAGCTACTGAACGGCTTGTACATATATAATTTTGTTTGGTTTATATACACTCTGGTAACATTGAAACGGTGATATCGTACGTTTGAGACTAGGTTAAACGGCAAGAGACAAGATTCTGCTCAAAACTGACAAAAACTTTTATATTTTCGAAACTGCGGTGTAAAAGAAAATGATCATTGTATTGTACATACACTTTGGATAAATATTAATATTAATATCACGAATCCATATCGCATTGAAACCAGTTTTCACATTTAAAATTTTGATGTTTAAATAAAAGTTGAAGAAGTATTCATTTTCGCAGTATTCATTTATTTGATTCACATAGTTCACATTATCAAATGACTTATACAGGTAAGACACTTGTCTAGACTGTATTCCTATTGCTTTTGTTTCGTAATCTTATTCAACGAAGTTAGGAAGAGAAATCAAAACGTTTGACTTTGTTTTATAAGCATACAGAATTATTAGGGCCCCGCCGACTATCGGCGGGAGCCCTATAGTAATCAGCTTTTCCGTCCGTCTGTCCGTCCGTCCGTCCGTCACAAACAGTTTTCGTGCGATAACTCAAAAGGAATTGCATCAATTAAAAAGAAACTTTGGGAATGTGAAAATATCCATTGTGG
>JAOXYJ010006576.1:0-21449 GCA_028566555.1 Lithophaga nigra
GTCTGACTGTTCTTGTTCTTTCCATAGACTTGAAAACATTTGTTCTTTTGAAGCATTTGAACAAACTTTGGTCATATGATACATAGCAATACAATCCTCAAGTTTAAGTAAAGCTTTCTGATGGTTATGCAGAACAAGGGCTGACATAGTATGCGATATGAAATATTGCATGCAATTAGTATTGAATCTGACAAGAAATAGTACTGTTAAATTTTAGTGTTATTTTCAATGAAAGGGTATATAAAGAAATAAATTTCTTATTGATTTATTAAAATGTCAGACAAACTACATAAAACTATATTTGAATTATCTTTTTGTTTTTACAATAAACATATTTTACACCCGTTACCGGAATTTTCCACATTGACGAACATTTAAAAACTCCTACGTTCTCGCACTTGTTCCTACTCTTTTCCACATGTAATGATAAAAAGCTTGACAATCAGGAAGACATTGATAAATTATTACCAAAAGTTTCTATTGTTTTCTGTGTTTTTTGTTCAACCTTACATGAACTGTTAAATTGAAACATGTCATTTATCTTCTTTTTTGAACAATTCGTTACCTGTTGAAATTTCTTTCAAGAAGCTTTTCCGTATGTATGTCTTTGTATTTATATATTTGTCTTTGAACTCTGATACCAACAGTGAGGTGTAGGTCATCTACAACATATATATTGCTCATTAAACTAAAGCGATCAGAAAATAACAGAACTAAAACATCATGGAAACTATAGGAAATACAGTGAAGTGGTCCATCTCCATCTACCGGACAAAGCAATCAAAAGTATAAAGCGTTCCAGGAATGGCTATGTAGATGGCAAAACAAACGAATCTCACCTCTATACAATAAGACATTGCAATAATTTATATATATATGGCTTGTTTAATGCTTGTATTTATATTAGATCTGTTCTTATATCGTTTTTCGTCTCAGAAACTAACGTTCCCTTTCACTTGCTGATGATGAATTGTTCTTCACACAGATGTTTGCAATGACACAGAATTATTTAATGACGTCTTTCATCTGTGTGCAGTCTTGTTCCAAAACGATGGTATGAACACCCAGTACAATGTAGAACCAAATTGGTTTCGATCAGTTACTGCTACCATCTACTTAAAAATTTAGTACTTTAGTGGTTAGAATTTTCATCAGTTTAACGTACCCCGTTCATCAGATGGAAATTTTTAAGGCAGAGCATTTCACAATTATTCTATTTTAAATGAAGTCATCACTTCTAAAGTTTTACGGTCGCCAACACTACTTAGTCGATCGTTATTGAATATCTGCGTCACAAATGACCACTGATATGTGCCGTTTGTCGTAATCACAATCCCTTCCTTCTTTCCTTATTCATGACTTACAACCGAATCTGACTTATTACCTGGATTTTAACAGGAACAACACGATGGGTGACACTACTGGAGCAGGAGATTCTTACCCTTACGGAGCACCTAATATCACCCCCGGTTTTTAGTGGGGTTCGTGTTGCTCTGTCTTTAGTTTTCTACGTTATGTTTTGTAATCAGTGTTGCTATTTGTGTCTTTGTTTGGCCAAACGTTGTATGTTCATTTTGATTTACGGTTTCTGGCTGCCCCTTTGGTACCTTCGAACTTACCTATTAGTTACGAAGAGAATTTTATCCGTAGAACACAGAGGATAAATATCAGTGAAGTGCATTGAATAACAATAACAATCTATGATACCAAAATTGTCTCATAGATATGAAAACGTAAAGTATAGAAATAAGTATCAAGGAAGAAGCAGCAAATATAGTTTTTTCAGTTCTTTTTAAGAGTTTACATCAATTATTTTTTACGCTAAGTCAATTTTATGGGTAATTTTAATTCACAATACAGTCAGGAGCTTATAGATTGTATTGTATTGTTTCCATGGTTTACTCACACATGTTGGTTGATCTGTACAGTACGCTACAACTCTCATCTCTTCCGGACTGATGTCATAGAAATCTTTAAAAGAATATTGTTACTCAGTATTCAGTTAATTATCGAGCAATTTTAGGTCACACACACACACATTCACACACACACACACATGTACTCAAATAGCCAACTAACAGTAATATGATTTTCATAAGACATATTTTAGAATTATAGAAGTTTTTTAACCCACTGTACTGCTTAGCAATCACAACTGAAGAGCTTTTCTGTGGAAACGTGTGATTTAAGTAGTGACAATCTAGCTAATATTTTCATTAATTCAAGTGAAATAAAAAAAAATATGGACACATTATTTTTTATGCCAACTTTCAATCCGATTGTATAGTGTTGCATACATTTGTAAAGCCTTAAAAGAGTATGCTGCCTTGAAGAAATTCTGTTTTTTTCTATTTTGTGAAATAACTTCTGTGAACCCGTCGTTTTCTTATTTCTTGTGCATTCTCAATCGGAAAGGATGTTGTATGATAACGCCAGCAGTTTGCCTACTAACTTTTGAAAGATAAAGTAGAATTGATTTTTTTAGACGTTTTACTGTAAAATCAAACTATAATATCCATTTTTGAAAATATGACAAATAACGTCGTACAAACAGTAATTGTTTCAATTTCAAATGCATTTTGTTGGAATGTTGTAAAAATTGCTAAACTTGAGCTTTTTAGACAATTTTATTTAGATTTAAGTATGTGCCGCAACATGCACCAACAAAATATTTCATATTTCAACAGGATAGAAATATAAACGGCATAAATGTCTTTTGGTACAAACGAAAGCATATATCTGACTTATTCAACAACAGTTTGAAAACGTAAGGAAACGTCTATTCACAACAAACTAATGCATCATTATGAGGTCACAGACTACTTTTACGAATAAATGACACTTAAGTCCTTTCAAAACAACTAAACAGTGATTAGATCGATTTTATTTTGATAAGATAAACTTCGTTAAAGGGGGAAAATTATTACTTCTTCTACCTCCTTTGAATGTCTCGTATTATTCATCATAAAATTTCTGCTGTATAATTCGAATTGCTAAGCCATTCTGTTCAAAACAATCATCATCGAATATCATAGAGGTATGGCCACTTTCCCCTGTTATTTGTTTCATTAACAGCATCAATTTCGGAAAGTTGTTCATTCTTAAAGAAATCCGACCTTGTATGAGTCTGAAACACATACTCCCAATGTTTGCAACATTCAGATAAAAGTAATAAATATTCGGAGATAATCAGTCCCAGAATTGCTCCTGAAGACAATTTCGACAGATTTTCTTAATGCTTTCCTTCTTTTGTAAAATTTCCATTGAAGCACATCAAGAACCAAAATAATTTAATTTGCACTCGATGGATAATTCATATAGGCGCTTCCAGTAAAACTTTAGTTTTGGTTTCGAGAGTGTATTGTGGTGAATTTTTGCGATAAATACCTTAAATTTACAAAAACTTGATGAAACTGCCATTTTTCGCCTCATTTCAATTAAAAGTTTATCACTGTTCAAAATTTCGATTTTCTGTCTTCAACATTTTAAAGTTTGTATACTAGAGGCTCACCTGGTTCTAAACTGACCAACTCTAAGTCATTTCTAAGATCTTCAAGTGTACTTCCCTTGAGGTCCAATGTTAAACAATGTTCCACGATGTTGGCAATCTTGAAATTCCAATTGGCATCAAAATAGAAATTTGGTAAAAGACCTTGCGCTGATTATTTATGGACAGGGTCAGCTTCAACTGTTGTAGTCATTTCCAAGAAGATCTTCAAGTGTGTTTCCCATAGGGTCCAATGTTAAACTTTGTCCCACGGTGGTGGCCATCTTGGATTTCGGATTGGCACCATGAACACCATTTTGGTAAAGGATCATCCAATGAACATTTATATGTTTAACTTCAACTGTCATAGTCGTTTCCAAGAAGAAGGTCGTCAAATGTATTTCCCATAGGGTCCAATGTTAAACTTTGTCCCATGGTGGCAGCCATCTTGGATTTCCGATTGACACCACGAACACCTTTTTGGTAGAGGACCTACCAAGGTTCATTGAACTTCATTCACACAATAAAACAATTCCATCGGCTTTGTAGTTTCTGACAAGATCTTTGAAATTTCAGCCAATCAAAGCACATTATTAGCCTGGCGGCCATGTTTAATATCTGATCCGAACGAAGAACACAATTTCTTAATAGAGGACCTTCCAATGCATGTTCCTCCCAAGTTTGATTCCATTTGGCCTAGTGGTTTCTGAGAAGATTGAAAGGTGAAAAGACAGACGACCAACCACGTGCGCTGAAACAAGAACTTGATCAGGCCTACGTTTCAAAACTTTGGAATGTCCTTTAAAGCTTGTGTGGACAGAGTGGTTGTGGTCTCGCCTAACACACTAGCTTAACACCACTGTCATGCCTTGCGTCACACTGATCTCATTTGAAATGTTAAAGTATTCAATTACCTATCCAGCTACTGGGTTTCCCGACCACTGCTCTTGATGAGTGTCTGCCCTTCCCCCAGCAAGTCTACTAGTCACAAAACACAAAATTGTTGAAAGTGATGATAAATCCAAAAATCCCACCCAGTCATTTCAACATCCCTTGCGCCATAAACATTTTTGTGACTTGTGCACATGTATAGTACATCATTTATCTGATATTAGCAACATAAATGTTTTTTCCAGATATACAGATGACCTTTCGTGTGTACCAGACTTTTCCAAATATGACTGATTGATTGATGGTTTCTTAACGCCACTTTAGCAGTTTTTCAGCTATATCGTGGCGAGAACAAAGTAATATAATTAAATAATAAATGCATTATCAGAACATTGAATAAAATAGGACAAAAAATCCATAATGTTAAAAATAATTGTTAAAACAAAACATTTCATATCATATTAAAATAATAAATGTAAGAACACAAAGCTAAGAAAGTAAGAAACTATACAGTCGGAAAGCCAGTGACGCAGGAGAGCTCCAATCATCGGTCACGCGGGAAAAGAAACATAACTCTTGTTCGGCAGATGGCGCTACGACCAACCGAAACGCCTTGCTTCGGTATGCCGAGAAAACGCTTAATAAAGTAATATTCAATCAATCCTTTTTTAAGATTTGACTTATATTATTGTAAGAAATCAATTATGAATATGATTGAGTAAAAAAAACGCTGTTAAAAGGCTCCATAGCGGGAGAATCCCTCTAGAGGGAAGGGGGCGTGGTTCTGTACTTTTCCATTACGTATGAATCCACTGTCTATAAATAAGTGGCACAAACGCATCCTAAAGCAGCCCATTGGTTGAAATAACTAAAATCACCCAGGAAATGCGTCAAGGATTCCCTTTATTCCAAACATAACCCATCATTCGTTGCTATATTTAGACATTGACTTCTTGAAAAGCCGGCTGAAAATAAACAACGACTGCTCTGTCAACACAGATTTTAGCTGGCTGTCGTAGGTTAGTATGCACAAATATCATTTCAGAACATGACCATTTGTTCTATTTACTAGGTTTCATTGTTCAGTAACTATCAGAAGCGTCAATGACAATGTTGAGTGGATCTTAGTCCGACAAACAGTGGCAAAAAAGGGGGGCAGGCCATACCACAACTTGTGGCACAAGAAATGGCTTGTTGCAAATATAAGTCCAATTGATCAGTTGATTGAATATGATAGCATCCTACTGTAGTTTGTCTCCAAATCAGAATCTGACAGTGCAGATGCAGGTTTTTTTTTAACTTCCTCAAGTAAAAAAAACAATGGTCTTGAGCTGGTATGGCAAAATGGAAATTGCTTGTCATTTTTATATAAAAGTTTGTGTTCATGTCTGGTATGTTATGGTTATTTATCTTCTTTTTTTTTAATTGTCCAACTAATGCACAATACTGATCAGGGGCTGTCCAACTTATGCACAGTACTGATCACTGGGTGACTTCATGATTTATTGTCCTCTATTTGCAAATGAACTCCCAGTTTGCATGGTCGTTGTCTCGTGTGCATTAATCGTGCATCCAGACTATCTTTATTCTTTTATTGAATGAACTGTTTATATCTGTGATTAAAGAGCTTAGGGACAGACCATTTAACTTCAAGTGGAGGAGGGGATTTATGTATTTCCACTAAAAAATCTGATTCCAAATTGTGCACAAAAAACCATGTGATCAGGAAGAAGGAAAAAAATAATTATGGACTTTTGCCTTATAATTTTAAGTTAAATTTGAAAAAATAATGCTCATCTTGCCCGAGAGAAAAAAAAATAATGTTACAGATGGGTCACAAAGAAACGTTTTCAAAATACATGAAATTAAAATAAAACCGAACCCCCCCTTAAAGTTAAATTGTCATTCCCTTATTACATGCATTATAACATAAACAAGGCACCATAGCTTTTAACTTAGACAGTCAACTAGTATTGGGGCCAAGCAGAACAGTGGGTTTGATTGTCACATCATGCACATGCTTAAAAAAAGGTTGGTACAGTACATCATTACATGAACCCTGTATGTAGGGAGATTTTTTCAATATTTTACATTACATCTTTGGGGGATAAGGTTAAGTATTTATTTGTCTACATGTATTGCAAAGAATAACAAACAAAAGGTGCATCACTTAAGCGAAGCCAATCCCCTTGCCTTCAGGGTATGGTGAAATGCTGGTCAAGATGACACACTTCTTGTGCACTGGTTTAGAACTATCAATGATGCATCCACAAATAAAAAAAATACTATTGCTGTACAAAACAAAACCAAATCACTTAAGCATAAAATAATGTCAACACCTGTTTGCCATACAATGGTTTAGCACTATCCAGGTCACTCAACCCTTAAAATCTTAATTGGTGTTAATGAAGCTCAAAATATAGGTCAAGATGACCAAGTTCTTGTTCTGTGGTTTAGAACTATCCAAGATGAATCTGCATATGAAGTTTCAATGTTGTACAGCTTGTAGTATCACTCCAATGGACCTAAACGCAAAACTTAACCGAAGTCATTGAAGCGTAAAATGTAGTTCAAGATGACCCAATTCTTAAAGCATGGCTTAGAACTATCCAAGATGAATCTGTGTATGAAGTTTCATTGTTGTACAGCTTGTAGTATGACTCCAATGGACCTAAACGCAAAACTTAACCAGAGTCACTGAAGCATAAAATGTAGGTCAAGATGACCCAATTCTTGTAGCATGGCTTAGAACTATCCAAGATGAATCTGTGTATGAAGTTTCATTGTTGCACAGCTTGTAGTATCACTCCAGTGGACCTAAACGCAAACTTAACCGAAGTCATTGAAGCATAAAATGTAGTTGAAGCGGACCCAATTCTTGTAGCATGGCTTAGAACTATCCAAGATGAATCTGCATATGAAGTTTCATTGTTGTACAGCTTGTATACATGTATATAGTATCACTCCAATGGACCTAAACGCAAAACTACTGGGATGAACAGACGGACAAAATGCTATATCCCCACACCAACTTTGTTGGGCAAGGGGATAAAAATAAAAAAACTTAAGGGTAAGGTGACAGTATAGGCAGCACTCCATCTTTTTTTTTGGCCTAAGCACCAAGCAGTAGCCAACACAGTTTCCCTGCTCTGAAGTATGCAGCCATTTAATGTACCAACATTGCTATTCAGTTCATTCCAATCATTGTGAAGTGATATTCATATGCTTACTGTGTCATGTAGAAATTCGGGAACAGCCATTTAACTTAAGGGGTGGGGGTCCTCAGGCTCAGAAATTTTTTTGATGCAGAGCAGTAGAAAAGAAATATTAAACTTTTTAATATGACAAATATCTGGAATAAGATTTTTTTCACTATATTGTCTGGCCAAATCATTTTTTCTGCAAAATTGTGAATCATTTTTTTTTTTGACATAGCCCTGCTCTCTTATAGTTAAATGGTTGCTCCCTCAATTCAGTGATTATCCTATAAACCTCACCATGACATCTGGCCAATTGTTTCAATCATGCAGTCCCATGAATGTTTAGGCCATTATAAAAATGATCCTAGATTCTCATCCATTTTTTTTTAAATATTGGGGAGAAGGGTATTTTTTGTGAAAGCCTCTAGCAAATTGAAAGAAAATGGTCAAAATCAAACATTTTTTTCTGGCTCTGAAAATACTGAAGGGGGAGAGAAGATGAGAATCTATGATTTTTTTTGTTATTGTCTTAGGATAGTAATCTGACAGTTGTCTCCTTGGCTTTCAAAATGTACATTCATATATACATGTATATATGTGTATGGTATAAACCTGAAGGGAAGATCTCTCAAAGACTAATGCCTTTTTGTTTTTTGCATCAACATCATGTATTTGTATAATTGGTTATTTACCCTGTAATTCTATTCATATGACAATGCCTTTTGTCCAGTATAGTGATAATAGAGACAAAAGTATAATCTTCTGTAAGGTACATTTTGTACTCTTACTTCCTGCGGAATACATGTACATGGGATATGAAATGTAAGAATGATTGCCTATGCTGTTCAACAGATTTGGTATCTGTTGTTTAACATTGTGAAAGTTTTACCTTCAAATTGCAAAACTATGGACAGCTGTCATACAAGAGGGTGTTTGGGCTAGACCAGACTTAAGCAACCATTTTCACTTGAAAATGCCTGTACCCAGTCAGAAATATGACAGTTGTCCCTCAGTTGTTTGATCAGAGGACATACTCCCGATTTTGCCAGCTTTGTTTTTTCGACCTTCCACTTTGATAGTATTCTGTGTTTTGCTGCCCCTTTTATTTTGATTAAACCCATCATTTTTCAGGTGTCGCATATGGAGCAGAAATCACATACTCTTCAGGGGCACCTTGATAATACATCTGTTTTTTTGTTTGTTCATGATCTCAGTTGTTCAAAATATTTGGTTTTCAATGTTATTTTGTTAGACAATGTCAGATGTCTGTTTGCTTAGCCAGATACAATGTACAAATGTAGATACATGGTTTTTTCTTCCAATTCAAAGTCTTATGGCTTTATCAATATTAAATGCAAGATATTTTTAAATTATAACATTTTTATTAATTAACATATTGAAATGTACCATAAAACAAAATGTGCAAATTGAGAATACTGAATGAAACAAAATTAAAGAAAAGTTGATAGTTAAAACAAGCTACATAATTTCATTTGTTAAAAAGGGGTTTGGCCATATTCTTTTAAGTGTTTAATGTAAAATTTAAGTGTAATGATATAGGATCTGTCAAAATAAATCACAATGAGCAGAAACAAACACTGAATGGTTTTGACTACTATTATGCAGATTTCCAATTCTAATATGATGTGCTACTTTCGCTATATAAACATTGTCTCTAAAACATGGCAGGGGGATATTATTTCTCAATTTAAGTATTACACTGAAGCAGTGTAGATATGTAGTTTTACAACACAGAATGACTAGCATTCACACATGGGTGACAACACAGAATGACTTGCATTCACACATATGGGTACTTAGGGTGCAATACCGTCTTTCCCCAGACAATACAGAATGACTAGCATTCACACATATGGGTACTTAGGGTGCAATACCGTCTTTCCCCGGACAACACAGAATGACTTGCATTCACACATAAGGTACTTGGGGTGCAATACCGTCTTTCCCTGGACAATACTTAATGACCAGCATTCACACATACAGGTACTTAGGGCACAATGCCGTCTTTCCCTGAGACACTACAGAGCTTCAACTATAGTCAGAAAAATTTATTATTTGGCATGACTCGTCTGCTTTAAAAATTAGCAAATTACATGAATTTGAGGTTCTTAAAATGAAATAAGCTTGAAAAATGTAGCTTTTTTTTCATAAAAATAAGGTAGTATAATAGGTCAATAAAATTTAAAAAAGAAAAAGAAAACTAAAGTCAAGTATCATGTAAAGTAGGATTTTGAAATAATTTGTAACTAAATATGTAGAATTTAAATTAGAAAAAAACCAAACAAATGTTGAAATGATAGGAAGTGGTACATATATTCAAAATCAGATAATTATTGTAGAATTTGCAATATATCCAAAAAAGTTTGTAATTTGAATAGTTTGTCATATCCTGGTTGGGTCTTAACCATTTGGTAGGAATGACAGCATCTGAAATTAAAAAAGCAATTAATTTGGTGACAAACATAGATGTATATACACATGTACACAAAAACAATTTAGTTCAATAAAACACTTTACATCAGCTTCAACTTTTGAACAGGGCGGCTTTGCATGTAAAGAAATAAGGTTATTTTTTGTTAATAAATTCAATAAAATATCCGTGTTATAATCTTTGTTTGATTTGACTCTAATATTCAGTATTAATTGACTAAAATATTAGTAAAGCTATTTGTGTCAAAAAATGACCACATGATCTCTCTCTTCAGTTATTTGGAAAGGACTTTGAATCTGCATTTTTCCACTTCGTTAATAAATCCTTACATTAATGGAACCATGTAACTGCAGCAACCTTAATAATCATGATGAGGATAAAAATTGTGCAAATATACATACATTTGTATGAATGTATCAGAACATATAGTATTTAAGAATTGAACAAGAACTGCAAACACACAACAAAATTCAAACAAAAATCAATATACCTATTTATTGACCTTCAACATGAATACAAACCTTCAAAAACAAATATCCATAGCATGCATACTCATAGCTAGGAATTATTAAATGCATACTGACTTTGAAATAAAACACAAGATAAAGAATTCTTCATCAAGTAAATTTGAGATAATAAAATTTAATAGCAACAGCAAACAGAGGTCCAGGACATGTGCTATAGCTATTAAACTTGAAAGCTCAGAATTTATTGAGAAATCTCTGTACATGTATCAATGTTCAGTAGGCTTAAAGTCTGAAAACCTGAAGACAAGTTATTTATAAACTTGCACATAAGGCTGAAATCCTGAAATATATATTAAAGATCCTGGAAACAAGTTATTCATACATATATATATAACTCAAATACAGGCAAAATCTTTAAAAAAATTCATATCACTTCATGACTCATTTCAAGAGTAATAATAGCTTACTCACTTCAAGAGTCATAATACCTTACTCTTGAAGTTCATACTTATGTAATATACATGTATAATTATATTCAGTGTGATGAAATAAAATATAGGTTGAACTCAACAAGGACAAATATCAAGGGTCAGTCAACTATTTATGCAAACACCACTCAAATCTCAAATTATGTCAAGTTCAAACTTCAGAACTAAACATACCTGAATATTCCAAATTAGAGATACATGTAAAACATTTTCTTCAATCACAAGAACAAAACTCCACTGCATATCGCATAGGTGCGGCTATGACCAAAATACATGTAAGTAATTATACCTACATGTACATACTATAAAGGTACATGTATTAGTACATAATACAAATCATTTAACTATATACATACAAGAACAGTTCAACAAAGTGGAATGTGTTCAAAATGCAGTGAAAGTATAGTACATGTGCAGCTGAAAGTGTACAATTAAAAAGCTGAAAATAAAAAGGTCATGAAATGATTTATATTCTGTAATGCTTTCATATACTAAATGTATATATATTAGTGATCAGTCTACTACATTTCAAACACAATTTCATAATATGTCTCCCAAGAAATTTCTAACACACTTAACTATTTGAAACAAATATTTACATCTATATAGTTATATAGTTAATGTGTTAATCAGATCAGCAGATATATATATATATTTTGAGAAGATACCACCCAAGGACGATTCCTGTTATGTTTGGTTTAAACCGGTTTCATGGTTTCAGATGAGAAGATTTTTGTACATTTTTCCCAGAGGGTCCTATGTTAAATTATGTCTCTTGGATGGAGGTCATGGTCACCAGACAGTTTTGAAAAGGGAACACCCAAGGACCATTTCTGTCATGTTTGGTTTAAACTGGCTTGATAGTTTCAGAGAAGAATATTTTGTTACATTTCTCCTATGGGGTCCTATGTTAAACTATGTCTCACTGTGACGGCTATCTTGAATTGAGGTCAGGGTCACCGGGCACAATTTTGAAAAGGGACCACTCAAGGACCATTCCTGTCATGTTTGGTTTACATTGGCCTGACAGTTTCAGAGGACAAGATTTTTTTTTACATTTTTCCCATAGGGTCCTATGTTAAACTATGTCTCAGTGGTGGCCATCTTGGATTGTAGTCGGGGTCACCAAACACAATGTTGTAAAGGGACCACCCAAAGACCATTCCTGTTATGTTTAGTTTACACTGGCTTGACAGTTTCAGAGGAGAAGATTTTTTTATGTTTTTCCCATAGGGTCCTATGTTAAACTATGTCCCATGGTGGCGGCCATCTTGGATGGAAGTCAGGGTCACCGAACACAATTTTGAAAAGGGACCACCCAAGGACCATTCCTGCCAAGTCTGGTTCAAACTGGCGCATTTGTTTCAGAGAAGATATTCAAATGAAAAGTTAACGACAGACAGACGGACGACGATGGACGCCAAGTGATGGCAATAGCTCACATGACCCTTTGGGTCAGGTGAGCAAAAAATGGGGGAACAGCAAATTGAAATGGTATTTTTTACAATTAGTGCTAGATTACACATATAAGTCATCAGATGCCAAATATATCATATCCAAGTCCTGGTGAAGTACATTAGATTCATCCAGTTCTACATCATCATAATCATCATCATCATCATTAACTTCAAAGTCACTTTCATCAGATGTGACCTCATCTAATGTACATTCTGAAAGAGACAAATCCAAGACAGTGCTATCCTGAAAAGTAATATCAGGCAAATTTGAACAATTAACACACTTACAGCCAGGACGACAATAACCATCATTTGAATCAGACTTTGATTTCTTACATTTGCAACGGTTAGTAGTACACCCGGTTTTGCATGCACACCCTTTGGTGTACCATTCGACAGTGTTCTCAACTTTCTGAAAATTTCCTTCAGTGTCCCATACACATTCCAACACTTCATCACTCACCTTCCATCCAAAATCTGAAAGACTGGGTAACTGAACGAAATTTTCAGTTGCCTTGGACCAAAATTTGAGTACCCAAGTACACCTTAACCAATGCAGCCTTAAAGCTTCTGGATTAGGCAGCAATTCTTGTTCAGAAAGGACTCTTTCCCACATTTTTTCTCTTATTGCTGAGATTAAAGACAAATGTTTTTCATGAACATCATTTCCAGTCAAACCATCATAGAGTGATTTTGGTGAAGTATGTGGCAAAAATGCTGAACAATACCTTGAAAAATAAACAGATGCAATCAATCTATAAAATGCATGTAGTCCACTTACAGAGTCAATTTCAAGCAAACATGCAGTCTCTGTGCCTGCTATAAAAGGGGCATACCTTCTGAACACATCAAAAAATGTCTTTTTACCAAAACCTTTGAAGTATGACACATAATCGCACCCACTTAAAATGTATACAAGTTGGATGCATGCCTCAATATTTTGAATTCCCTGAAAACATACATCCTGCTTCAATGCTACAGACAAACTAATCATATTAATGAAAAGTTTTTCATATGGTAAATCTTTCAGCTGCACATATACTAACTTTCCCTTGAGGCTGTTCAAAAGGGAAAGACCAATGAAATAGACATCTGTGTCAGGACTATAAATAACAACAGTTTTAGCCCTAGATTTCAGACTATGCAGCCATACCCTAGTATCTGCTTCTTCGTGGTTTCCTGAGGCTGCAGTATACTGAGTAGATACACCTTTGTAAACAATACATGCTTGGTCTTTAAATTCATTATCAAATCCACCAGCAGTAATGAATGCAAAATTTGTGTTTGAAAATTTCGAACTAGCCAGTTCAAGGAAATGATCAGAAATAAAATTGACTAGGTTTCTTTTCTGCTGGCGGACTGAAATGAAAGACCTCCAGTTAGAGGGTAGCAAAGTATCAGGGGATATTTTACCTATCTGGCAAATTTGTTCATGTGAAATATCCCTTCTCATTCTTTCTATATCCTTGGGACTAATACCAGCTCTATTTGGGTGGTCAAAAATTAAGTGAACCTCTGAAGCTTTAAGCTGAAGTTGGGGCCGCACTACCCACTTCTCAAATAAAAATGATGCATACTCTGAAAATGTGTTATGCACAGACAGAGGAATTGTATTTAGTATAAACATTCCATCAATGATAAAAGCTGTATCGAAAGGGGATGGGGATATTTGGGAAATGAATATTTCAGGGTATATCTTCTTGAGGACAGAAGTAGCCCAAGATTTTTTACCTTTCTCAGGGATGCCATTTGCATCACATATTGCTCTTGGCAGCTGTATAAACTGGTCTAAATCTGAAATCGGTTTGTTTGTAAATTTGGAAAAAGCAATTTTTTTCCTTAAACAAGAAATAACAGTTTTCTGATCTTTAATTTCTTTTTTCTGTTTAGTAACAGTCACCTTTGGAGCTGAAAATGTTTTTAAATTCCTACGTCTTCTTGGAGGGACTTTTTTCGAACCTGAAACTTTCAAAAAACACTGAACATAATTAGTCAGGTCTTCTTGTCCGTACCGTCTGTAATTCATAAGACTGTCAGTCTGTTCGTCTGTTGCTTCTATGTCCAAAAAAATATGATGAAGAATCTGCTTGTCACCTGTGATAAAAATGGTAGACTGTTCTAACTGTGAAAAATATTCTATTATATTCTTCTCTTCTAATGAAACATATGGAACTCCTTTTTCAGAATGATGTGGCATGTCTTTCTGAAAACCAAGTTGACTTTTCAAGTTGTGAATAGTTTCAGCTCTATATGGTAAGTAATAAGTTAGCTTTGCTAATGAGGACTGACTAAGAGAATTTAGTGCATTTTTTGTCTTCAAATTTATTTGCATTTCATGGGCTTCATCTAAAGCCACTGAAAAATAATCTTCACCTGAAATAGATACTGAAAAGCAACCATTTTCAAAAAATTTAATAACATCAGGGGGGAAATTTTGTAAATCTGCTAAGTGATAAGGTATCATCCTTAAATAATTACATCTGTCAAATGCATGGAACAAACATGCAAGCTGTTTCAAACTGGCATTTCTTAATGCCCAGTTTCTGGTCCGAATAGCAAAATACAAGCCTATATAATTCATAATGTCAACATGTAAAAATTTATCCCAAAAGTTAAAGGTGTTACTCAATTTGCATTGAGTTTCTCTCCACTCCTGAAATTCTGTGAGCAAATTATCTGAAAAAGCTGAAAAAAGTTCAAATTTCTTGGAACAAATTTCTGAAAATAAAGTTTCAGTACAATTTGTATCATCATCAATAACAAAATCTATATTTGTAAAAATTTCTTGAAGAATAGTTTCAAAGTCTACCCTTGACGATGCTATATTTTCAGATACTGAAATGAATGATTTTAACTGATATCTCAAAATTGCCTCCCATGCCTGCACAATAAATCTGTGTGTAGTGTCAAATTTTGTACACTCAATTAAAGTTCGGTATGTAGACCCATGATGAAATTTAGTACCAAGTTGCTTCAAACCAGCATCCAAGTAAATTTTCATAAAAACTGGCAAGAGATTTTTTAGGATATGCCAATCTCCTGGGTATGGGAGAACCCAAGATAGGCTTGGACCATACTCAGTTTTCAGTTTAATTAAATGGTCATAGCTCTTGCCGTCTCCTACTACAACAATGTAATTACATGTATCTCCAATTTGAAATTTCTGGTGTAAAATATTGAGTACTTTAATGACTGTCTCTTTTTTATCTGCAGTTTCATCCAGAACAGCTATGCTTGTGAATTTGGACTTCTCTGTGCTGTTGGAAGGAATGGAAAAGAAAGTTTTTATGCCAGGCACCTGTATTCGCTGCTCTTGTAACAAGTATTTAGTGAATCCGTATTTTTGTATATTACCTTTGAAATTATTGAAAGATGCAGTCTCTATTGGAGATAAATCTAAAAAGGAAGAATCTAAATTTTCAAACTGTGGTGTGTTTTCTGATGAAGGTGCATCAAGCTTATTTTCAGGATTAACAATTTGTTCCACAAAATCAGAAGGCAAAGTGCGATCACGAGATAACCTACTCTCAGAAACTTTGGGGGAACCTAAGTGAAAACTATGCACAGGACTACTCGACATCTCTATTTCAGCTGTGTAAACAGGACTGCTAGATGGAAACACAGGACTGCTAGATGGAAACACAGGACTGTTAGATGGAAACACAGGACCACTAGATGCCTCTATTTCAGATGTTTCAGATTCTAATGACGGACAGGGCGATACAGCTTGTATTGTGGTACCATGGAAACCACTTTTGTCCTTACCAGCACCGACAGTAGAATAAGCCTGGTTTTTGTCCAGGTTATCAAAACTGGCAACAACAAAACTATTTGAGGATAAAACTCGTTGTTGTTCTTCAAGCTGCCTGCATCTACTTGTTACGTACCTTTGCAGTGAATCTTTTGACACACATATACCTAATCTAGCATTCATGGACAAGAATGTAGAAGAGGAATTTGAAAATTTGTCAAACACATCAGTCATTAAAAGATGTAATGGATGTATACACTGAGAGTTTTGGCAGTTAAAAATACTGCTACAGATAAATAATCTGGGACATATTCTATTTAAATTGAGGGGACTTTCTATAAAGTGATTGTCCCAAGAACCCACTGATTTGAACCATTCTTTGTCCTCTGTATCTGTTGAGCTCAACCTATACAAAAAGTTCCATAGTACAGGGGGGACCTCACTAATTTCCTGTCTGATATTAAATGAGTTCAGATCAGGTAAACAGCTGTTCTTTGTTTTATCAATTGTATATTTCTTTACAAATTTTCTCAAAATGTTAACTGCCTCATTTAAAATCTCATGTTTTGGGGTTTTTTCATACCTTAGAGCAATAAGAGTTGATCTAGTATCTGTTAACTGGCTATCTAGCTCATTTTTTTGGTCTACTGCTTGAGTATATTTAACAGTAAGATTGTGGAGACTATTAAGCAAATCCATACCATATCTGTAAATCAAGGTGCCATTTTGTTTAACCTTAGGCACAAATAATTGTAAAGTTTTATTGAATCTGAGTTTTAACATTCTCAATAACCACTTACTGTTATGCTCTAACTCAGAATTGTATGTAAATCTGAATTTCTCAAAATTTTTGGCTAAGCATTGTTTATATTGATCGAAAAGCTTAGGCAATAGCAGTGCTTCTTCATTCAAAAATGACTCAAAAACATAGTCAGAAATTTCTTGCATGGAATGCATATCGACATTTCCCTCATTAACAGGGTCATTAAATTTAAAATTATCTCGACATTCAAGAAGATATTTTGTTGTTTGAAATTTAACGTCCTCTCCCATATCAGTCCTGCAAAATTGGTTAAAACTATTGTAACAAGAAGGACAACACACTAACTTTGTATCAGTATTGAAATCATTTTCAATATTTAAATCAAGTACATGTAGTAAGTATTTTTTGAATATGTCTATGTTTTCCACAGTGATGGTAATATATCTTTTTGTTGTTGTTGTCTCACACACAAAACAGTGTTGGTTAGCCTCTCTCTTAAAATTGCTCAAAGCATTATAATGTTTATGGCATAAAACACTACTAAATTCATTTTCTATAGTTTGGTCAGGGTATTTCTCACGAAAATTTACCCCAAATTTCTTTTCCAACAACACAGGATTAATGGACGTCAAGTGATGGCCATTTTCAGAGCATTGCTCAAAATTACTTAAAAAACACAGTTCATTTTTTTCACCTTTTTGTTCAGAACATTTTTTTTTCTTCACTGGCATGCTATCTGTATCAGTATTCTCTGATTTTTTTGCCAGAAAACGAACAAACTGGAGTTCGCATCCACGGCAGATACATGCTGTCTCTGAATAGTTAAAATTTTTTTCAACATAATCATAAAATTTTATGTCACTATTTTTTTTCTGGGCAAGATGGATATAACGGTCTTTATTACCATTGCAATGAATGCAAGGACCAGGTTGTCTCTCTGGATGAAGTTTAGAACAACTGGATTTCTGCCGGGACATATTTTGGGTTGTTAAATTTTTGTTAAAGTATGGTTTTGCAAAATTACCACATACATGTTCATGACATATGTTGGAAAATATTAAAATTGTTGATGGTAAATTGAAATGCCTTTCTTGGTCATTCTGATGCCTCCTCTTAAAACATAACTTTCCTGAAAAAATTGACACATTGATGTCCTGAAAGCAAGAAATCAGTGGTGATATGTGGACACCTAATACATATAAACAGGCAAAATACAAGTAAAACCTGAAAAAAATCATGAAAATCTACAAATACAATTTTCCTTTAATTATGTGAAAGAACAATATGTTTGGACAAATTTAATATATAAACATGAAATAAACTGATCCCTGCAAATACAAAATTTCCACCCCCAAAAGGGTAGGAATTGTGTGCAAACTGTGCAAATGATCACATTTCTCTAAGTTATTGAAGACCTCAGTAGAAAATGAGAAATATTGACCTCTGTGGCTAAGAAATTTTAATTAAAAGCTATTTGTAGCTTGAAACTTCTTGAAAAAATATTTCACATGATTTGACCAGAATTCTATGGAAAATTTAGCCTAAATGGACCAGTGAAGTATTCTCTGGCAATGAAAATTTTTAGACTAATATGTAAAAGAAGTTTGGACTAAATCATGTCGTGAAATAACATCAAATTTTGGGTTGAAGAGCCTAGTGACCTTGAAAACCGCTTCTTGAAACAAGAATATGGCGCCGCGCGAACGTTTTCCTGTTTTCAGCCTCAGTTGCATTTAAGTGACGAATGATGGGAAATTGTACTTATTTTTGGAAACATCAATTGTCCCTGTTGCTATTTTAACTAATTTTAAAAATAGATTTCCTTTAGGATGCAAATGTGCCAGTTATTTTTAGGCTAGGGGTTTACCCGCCATATTTTTTTCCGTCCAGTTTAAGATATCGACGGTCATTTTCATGGGCTGAAATTACAAACCGAAAGCTATTTCTAGAAATCCAATTGGTCCAGTCATGTGCAGAATACATAAAATTACATGTGTCTGCTGAAATATATGCGAGTTTAATTGATTTTATTAAAAAATCTACGAGAAACCAACACGACCTTGCGGTAAACAAAGCGACAGTCTTCGCGATACTAACGCCATCTGTGGAAATCTCCGATTATCTTTCTTTTCCCGCGTGACCGTGAACTATACGGAAGGAGGCGCGAATCGTGATGCGGCGGTCCGACTGTAACTCTTCTTTGGGCAGTGGGTGATCTTGACATGGCACATGTACTGAAAAAATTATATCAAAATTTAACAATGATCAATTCTTTTATAAACTCAAGTGTTGTCTATTACTTAATAAGTTAAACAGTTCGCAAAATGGTAATTTTTCCACCCTCACACAAGTGACACTAACTAGGTTCTTTTGTAGAGTTCCTTTGAGTGAAATACGATCAGCTGCTTAACATAATTCTACTTCTGTTTTGACTGATCAACTTAAAGGCAGAAAGACATTTGAGAATAGTAAAAATGTGTTTTTATGGTGCTTAATTTTTATGCCCTGCATATAGTTTACTTTCGTCCGTCCCGCTTCAGGTTAAAGTTTAGGTTTAAGATAGTTTGATATGAAGTAGAAGTCACATCAATATGAAACTTTGCCAAAAGGTACATCAAGATGTAAATAATATAAAATATATGTCGAAAGGGGGTTGTGACCCCAATTTCCTGGTTCAGTGATGGTTAGAATTCAGGATAAAGTTTAGGTTTAAGGTAGTTTGATGTGAAGTAGAATTCATATCAACATGAAACTTCACCATGTAAATAATTAAAAATAAATGTTAAAAGTGGTATGACCCCAATATCATATGGTTTAGTGATCACTATATGGGTGGGGCATACATACTGTCCTATGAACACATATTCTTATTAAGTTATGTAAACTCTGTATTAACGTTCATTAAACATCTCGTTGCAAATGAAGACCATATATTCTAAAGCCCTCACCTTAATGGACCCAGGGTTAGTGATGTGCGTTCTTTCTTCATTATATAACCTACACTAACACTGAACTCAGTTGATGCCTTGAAGATCAGCTCATGTTTTACATTAAACATCTTATATACCACTAATCACCATACTTACTATGATACTAATGTAATCAACAAAAAGAAAAAAAATCCCATAAAAGAATTTGTGGAGGTTGTCTATCTTAGAGTCTGACAGCACAACTTAAGTTTGCAACAGTGTGCTTAAATACCTTTTTAGACCTCCATGACTGACATACAACAGTCATATGACAGACTTAAGGTGACAGATACAAATATGTAAATGATATATTATATATTTATTGCCCTTAGACCAGAAAGACCTGAAGATTTCACTTGAGACTAGTTATAAATTTGCTCAAGGGTTTGCCTGAGGGGAACATGATATTGGCCAAAGTGAACAAATTGCTGTGTCTCGATCGCTTATCTCAGGATGTTGTGTTTTATCATATGGGTAACAATATTATTTTAATATTTTATTGCGATGAATCACTGTGTCTTTCAATTAAGAAGGAAATGAATATTTTGTGGCACCTCAGATCACTCATTTCTTTAAGTCTTATTAACATTAATTGTTTATACGGGAATGTAGTGCAGCAGGAAATAAAACATTGTATACAACCAAGGATAAATCTAGAGTCCTACACAGTATATTTTAACTACTGAAACCTTATGAATGCCTTAGAGCAACTCAAGTTTGGTAAGTGGGATACTCAAGGATTTGTTCCCTTACATGAGACCCCAAACCGAACATTCTCATTCTGTCTGTCATTACACTTTCTATATAGAGGTATGATAAATATAAATTATTTACCTGGTGGTAGTTCTCAAAGTAAATAACGATTAAATCACAGATATTCATTTCAAAGTATCAGTGCATGAGTATCCATAGGTTAATATGAAGCTAAGTTATAAGGGACTATGTTGTAATCTGAAGTTGTGACTAATAATAAATCAGCCTAGAGCATGTTAAGTTTCCATAGACAGACCTGAGTTTTCAATTATCACAAATTCTCATTTGCAGAAGAATAAAAATGCAGAATATGAAAGATAAACTTGCTTGTGGTAAATGAATGATCTGAAGTGATTGAAATAAGATATTTGATTCTTTATTTTTCAGTGGAAAGTGGCAGATATTCTCAGGAAATGAAATAGGTGCATTGTTAGGATGGTGGAGCTGGTATTCCTTCAGGTTAAAGAATCCAGATTTCCCTGGTAATCACCTGTCACATTTTCATCTTATAATATAGGTACTTAGGTCACATGTAACTGGGGGCCTGGGTGGCCAAGTGGTTAAGGTCACTAACTCATAACCACAAGCCTAACACCGCTGTCGCGGGTTCGAGCCCTACCCTTCATGTGTTAAGGTCACCAGACACCTACCCAAGGTCGGGGGTTTTACCGGGTCAGCTGGTTAGCTGTCCGGCCTTTCCTCCCCCAATAAGTCTGGTAGTCATGAGATAGCTGAAAAATTGCTGAAAGTGATGATAAACCCCCAACAACC